>OVAX01001455.1:0-44934 GCA_900406405.1 Lepidium africanum | reverse complement strand
TTTTTTTTTTTTTTTTTTTTCTGTATTCCTTTAGATATTATAATTTCTACCTGATCTTCAAGTAAATGATCTGTTGACTAATCCACTTGAAGTATAATTATCTTTGGACCACAAAGGACATTGAACGTAGTCAAGTAATGTGTCCTAATTACTTGTCCAGCAAACTTTGACACATATATAAAAACACACAAGCATTGCTCCTATATTCCAATAGAACCAAACAAAAACCTCTCATACTCTCAATACTTTCCAAAATCGTTTCATAACTCTCAACAATGTCTTCATCATCATCAGTTCCTGATTACTTGGGAGATAAAGATCTGACACAAGAAACAAGAGATCTAATCTCTTCACTTCCAAAAGAGAAAGGTTGGTTAGTGAGTGAAATGTATCAATTCCAAGGATTTTGGCACACTCAGGCTATTTTACAAGGAGTCTTGACCTGTCAAAAACTCTTTGAAGCCAATGATTCCGACATTATTCTTGTCACTAATCCTAAATCAGGTACTACTTGGTTAAAAGCTCTTGTCTTTGCTCTTCTTAACCGGCACAAGTTTCCAGTTTCTTCAAGTAATCATCCTCTTCTGGTTACAAATCCACACCTTCTTGTGCCTTTCTTGGAAGGAGTTTACTACGAATCTCCGGATTTTGATTTCTCTATTTTGCCTACTCCAAGACTGATGAACACACATATACCACATGATGCAATGCCTGAGTCTGTTAAGAACTCGTCTTGTAAGATTGTGTATTGTTGTAGGAACCCTAAGGACATGTTTGTTTCCTTATGGCATTTTGGGAGGAAGCTAGCTCCTGAAGAAACTGCAGGTTATCCAATCGAAAAAGCGGTTGAAGCGTTTTGTGAAGGGAAGTTTATAGGTGGACCATTTTGGAATCATATATTGGAGTATTCGTATGCAAGCCGCAAGAATCCGGATAAGGTCTTGTTTGTTACGTATGAGGAGCTTAAGAAGCAGACTGAAGTTGAGATGATGCGAATTGCAGAGTTCTTGGGATGTGGTTTCATTGAAGAAGAAGAAGTGAAGGAGATTGTGAAGTTGTGTAGTTTTGAGAGCTTGAGTAATTTGGAAGTTAATAGAAAAGGGAAATTGCCAAATGGAATGGAGACCAAAGCTTTCTTTAGAAAAGGAGAGAGTGGAGGATGGAGAGATACTTTGAGTGAGTCTTTGGCAGAGAAAATTGACAGAACCATTGAAGAGAAGTTCCAAGGTTCTGGTCTGAAATTTTCTTCTTGAATCAATCTATGAAGTTAACTTATATATGTTTTTCTGTGCTTCAATTATGTCTTTCTTCAATCTTGTGAGTTTTTACGTTGTTGTCTGTATTTTTTGTTGTTGCTGTATGAAAAAATTGAAACATATATGTTCCTGTTTTGTTTAAGTGTTGTTTAATAAACTTTTAACAACAATTTTTGAGTGGCTCTTTAAATAACTATAACTCAAATTCGTCAATAGTTAGTACTTTATTACACTTCCAAAATCAGATTCTCAAAAGAAATATAATTCATACATCCAGCTTAAGAAACTTAGTGATGATTCCCATCATTTCACCGCCATGGAAACGACCAAGACATCCTCTTGCAGCTGCAATCTCATTCAATTCTGCAACTGAGTCTCCACCAATCGCCGGAGGAACTTCCTTCTTTCCACAATCTGCCTCTTGGCCGTTGAGGTTTTCATTGGATTCCACAACCTTTGGAAGTGGAAAAGGCTCCAAAGATGTCTCCAATAGTGCTGATTCTCCTCCAACTGCGCTCACAAAGTCTTTTAACCGACACATTGTGAATGGCACAGGCTCAAAGCTGTGGTCTCCATACTCAACTGGAGTGGAATGATCGCCGGTCACACACAAAAAGTATTGGTAATTTGTTGAAGATTCAGCTTGCCATAGAAGCTTAGCAAGTTGACGTATCGCTTTATCCACAGCTTCCAAGCCTTTAGCTTTAAACATCGTCGCCTTGTCATGACCTGCATCATCTATAGCCTGCAAAAATTATGAAATTTCATTTGAATTACAATGAAAATTTTACATTCTGTGTTAAAAGACAGAAAAAGATACTCACCTTTATGTGGAGGAATCCAAAATCGTAACCATCTGACCTTCCCGGTTTATGCCCGTCCTCTCCCGGCACAAAGACGTTTGGGCAGGGATTCAATGGAGCTGAGAGCGCATTGGCTATAGCAGTAGCTTTCGATGTGAGAAGCGTCCTGTAGTCTCCAGTGGCTCCTGGAGCTTCGAGAATGTCAATACCAAGAGACATACCAAGTCCAGCTATAATCTTTGTTGGTGCTACCATACACGGCCACAAGCCGTGCTTCTCTTGAAAAGGAGGTACCTTAATAAACAAAACTCTCAACAGATAAATACATGGAGCAATAAGACCAATTAAAAACATTTGTAAGAGTCAGTAAATAACTAAAAACAGACCTCAATTCGAATACCACAACCTCGAAGAAGGACAAGATTGGCAATATTCTTGCCTTGTGCAACTCTCTTGGCATTAACTGGGTGAGAAACAAGAATGCGTGAAATCTCTTTGGATAGTTCGTTAACGACTTTAGCTGTGTGAATGGCTTCTTCTGATTTATCCAAAGGTTTAGCTTCAAGAAGCAAACGATTATCCTTCAATGGATCTGTTCCAGATATATTCCCACTAAGTCTTGGCCCTTTTACAACTACTCCACATCTATGTTCCGTTGCATATCTATAGGAGACATTATAGCTTTAGCCAAAACCGAAAGTCAAAAACCGAAATCATAAAGGCAAAGAAAACATCCAAACCTGACTCTCACTTCATACTCAGGGAAAGATGGAAGCTTCATACCATCAAGAGCTGCACAAAGTATAGGTCCTTCTTCTTCAAAATGCCTATCAGCTCTTCTACTAACAACTACTCCAGATTTCTCATCCAAAGTTGCAAAATTAGACTGCATAATAATCAAAATACTTCCACAATGTCAAAACCTATAAGAATGTACAACAGAAGAACAACATGGAAGCAAAAACTGACCTTAAAAGCTATATCACCAGGTGACATTGCTAATCCTGCACCCATAGATTCAAACGCACCACGTCCTCTGTAATACACTCTTGGATCATAACCCATGAGAGAGAGATGAGCTGTGTCACTACCACAACCTAATCCAACTTCCACTGGATCCATAAGACCATTGATTCCAGCTGATGCAATTGCATCAAGATTAGGTATGTTTGCTGCTTCTAATGGAGTTTTGTTGCCTAATTTTGGTATTGACACATCTCCCAAACCATCAATCAGAACAAAAGCAACTCTTTGTCTGATTTCTCCATTAGCTTCTTCCATATTTGTTCAGATGGGTAATCTATAAACCCAAAAAAGAAAGAAACTTTACATTCAATACCACAAAGAGATATATATCTGACTTAAATTTCTCAGATCATCAAATACACATGAAAGTAAGGAATAGAGATATACAGAGGAATTAATCAGACTGAGGAAACAAATTCGATTGAGAGTAAAGCATTGCATGATCGTACTTGTTTACCTGAGAGAAAACAGAACTGATCTTCGATACAAAGAATGTGATTCTCAAGAGAATCAATAACAGATTGGTTTTAAGCTCTTTTGTCAAAAACCCTTTTTTAAAGTGGAGACGAATAAAAAGACATTAACCCATACCGAATCAGAATAAAACTTAACCGGTTGAGTTGATCTTAACCAGCCTTGCAAATGGTTGATGGGCCATTACCAAGTCTAAATAGTACAGCCCATAATTATTTTTTGGGCCTATTAGATATATAGTTTTCATATTTATGAGATGGGCCAATGTGTTTTCTTCTTTCCAAAATACTCAAAGATATACTATAAGTGAATAATAGAGAAAACGAAGGAGTTTTGTTTTCTTAAAGACAATTTCATTTTCATTTTGTTTCTAGAGAAGAGACAAGTGTCTAATGTCTATACACGTTTTACCCATGCAATGCTTTACTCTCAATCGGTTTACTCTCAGGTAAACAAGTACGATCATGCAATGCTTTACTCTCAATCGAATTTTTTTCCTCTCAATTCTGTATACAAAATGTATGATTGTATTTATCCCATTAGTTTTTTTTTCCTCAAAATTTTATTAAAAATTTACCCATTATAGACCAAAATAGCAGACATACAAACGAAAATGGACCGAATATAAGCCCAAATGTTGGAAAACCCTAGGAATTAGGATAACAATCCAATATTAGCACCGATATGCAGATAGCTGTCAAAGCTCCGATTATATTGCACCGGAAACTGAAACCGAGAAACACTCGTCATCTTTTCCGGAAAACAATTGAGGCATCTTCCTATTCAGATCTGAAACAAAGAAATTGTTTAACCCGGAAGAATCTAAATAGCTATCTTCATCTCACATCGCTGTCGGGATCCAAACTATTGGTCCAATCTTACTCACCATCTACTTCTCCTCGGTGAAAGCGATGAAGATTGACAAATCAAAGAAGTAGGATTCTGATATAACAAGGGCCAGACATGATACTTTGTTCCTAGTAATAATAGAAGCTCTGGGAAAGAGAACCATCGCCTGCAAGAAAGAACCTACCAGCAAAGACCGAAATTAAAACGATACTCACCATCGCGAGGAAACAGAACTGAAACCTGAAACAGATATCGACAGAATGTCGAAAGAGAAACTAGGAAAAACGAGAAAATAGAAATGACGGATAAACTCTAGATCTTTCTCTCTGAAAAATTTAGATCTGGGAAAAGAGAAAAAAAGAGATAAAACTCGTCGGAGAAAACCCCTAAATTGGGAGAACCATCTCTCTCAAAAAGAGAGAACTAATCCCATTAGTTTTGTCCTCATTTTCATTTGTTTTTTCAACGTATCTAGAAAACAAAATATAAAATCATATGAGCTTGATTCAGAAGTAATACTAGAATTTAAGAAAGTAGGAACGTGGTATTCTGGGTTCGGATACCCTAGATCACATTTGTGCGTAGTATGAGGAGTATTCACCTAACTTTTTCTATCCCGTGACTAGTCAGATCTCATGCTTTGTTGATATCTAGATCCGTTGAACTGGCTTAAAAGAAAAGTTTTCGGATGTTTTAATGTTTTTGTGATACCCATAATGTTTCATAGTATTTCCATTGAACGGATTATATTTTTTTTTGGTCGAGATTGAACTGGATTACATGAATTATAATATACAAGATATATATATATATATATATATATATATATATAGAAGTTGTAAGAGAATTAATGCAAAAAAGATAAAAATAAACGTCTTATGAGTAGAGAGTGAGTCACTTCTTTTGTATCTTTCCAACACAATCTCTTCAAGATAAGATTCTTATCTTAGATTCTTATCTTGTGTGGCTTAGGTTCCACCAATGATTAAATTGCGGGCAAAAACCCATAAACACTTGTCTACAAAGTATTAAAAGCTAGTATATATGTAAGACAGAATGTTCAAAGCATCAAAACCAAAATACTCTTTTCCATCTTCACATTTTTTCACTGACCTCCAAATCACTATGGAGACGTCTCAAGAAGCTCACCTTCCAAATTACATGAAAGAAGACAGTGTTAGCCTAGAAACCAAAAACTTGATCTCTTCTCTACCTTCAGACAAAGATTTTATGGGTTATCGTCTCTACAACTACAAAGGTTGTTGGTACTATCCAAACACACTTCAAGCTGTTCTTGACGTCCAAAAACACTTCAAACCACGAGATAGAGATGTGATCCTTGCTTCTTTGCCTAAAGGTGGCACTACTTGGCTCAAATCCATAGTTTATGCCGTTTTACATAGAGAAAAATATCGAGAAAATCCACAAATCCATCCTTTACTCTCACAAAACCCTCATGATCTTGTTCCATTTCTAGAGATTGAGTTATATGCTAATAGCCAAACTCCAGATCTCACAAAGTTCCCTTCACCTATGATCTTTTCTACACATATGCACTTACAAGCATTGCGTGAAGCCACCACAAAAGCTTCTTCACCTTGCAAAATTGTATATGTGTGTAGAAATATTAAAGATACGTTCATCTCTGGCTGGCATTATAGAAACATGTTGCATCGAACCAAGATCGATCAAGCCACTTTTGAGCTCATGTTCGGTCGATATTGCAGTGGAGTTCTCTTGTATGGACCTTATTGGGAACATGTATTAGGATATTGGAAAGGGAGCTTAGAAGATAAAGAGAATTTTCTTTTCTTGAAGTATGAAGAGATCATTGAGGAGCCTCATGTTCAAGTTAAGAAACTTGCTGAGTTTTTGAATTGTCCATTCACTAAGGAAGAAGAGGAGAGTGGATCTGTTGAGGAGATTTTGAAGTTGTGTAGTTTAAGGAATTTGAGAAACTTGGAGGTTAATAAGAATGGGACAACGAGAATTGGGATAGATTCTAATGTGTTCTTTAGGAAAGGTGAAGTTGGTGATTGGAAGAATCATCTTACTCCTGAAATGGCTAAAACTTTTGATGAGATTGTTGAATATAGACTACGAGGCTCTGGTTTGATATTTCAATAAAGTTGTGTTGTGTTTTTAGCTTTTTAATTTCATGTGTCTTATAGATTGAACTTTGTTGATTTTCAAGTTTTGTTTAATAAAACATTTTTCATCATTACTTATTTTATTTATGAGATAAAAAACCAAAACATCAAACCGACATGATCAAAATTCTCCGCAAATAATATTGACAAGAACAAAATCCTTACAAGAGACAGAACTAAAACAAAACAAACAAAATGATAAATATCTAAAACAAAACCTACAATTTGTTTCAAAATTTTGTAGAAAATTTCTTGAGATCAAAACTTTAGGAACAATTTTTGAGGGCCCCTTTAGAAAACATACAAAATATGGTTTTATAGGGTTATGAATTATGATATTTCCTTGTGGGCTTTTGAAATCTTAGTGGGTCTAACGAACCTTGTATTCGTTTTCCATGTTAATGTGTTGAGGGTTTGTTTAGCTGATTTATTGCTGTATTATATTTTTGGTGTTTTTATTTTGCTTTCAACCTCGTCAACATGCATAACTAAACTTTCAGTTTAGAAGGTGATACTCGACCAACTCTATTAATTTATTTTTGATCAATTATAATATATGACTTTTAGAAGTACTTTGGTTGTATATTATCTGTATTTTGTATCTTTTATACCGATTTCTTTTGAAGAAAGTTGGCATGAAGGACTTGATTATATTTTTAACACAGAAAAAAGACTTGTTTGTTTACGATATTTTTGTTGACCATATATATATATATGGTAAATCAGATAAATCGAGCCAAAATAAAATATAAATAAAAATCAATGCTTGAGTCATTGAAGAAATTTTATTGATTTTGATAAATCGAGTAAAGAAAATAGAACAGAAAATTGCTGAAAACGAAATTAAAACATACTATATAAAAATGAATGATGAATATTTTTGAAAGAAAAAGATAACATAATCATAAATTTCATCAAACTTTTTTTCCATTATGGTGGTTTCGATGACTCAACTAATAATTTTGGTATTAGGATTCATTTCCTTCTCGTCACAAGTAAAAAATTTAAAAATATAAATAAACAGATTTTAGACAATAAATAAAATTTTGTCGATTAAATTGTTAAAAAAATAAATCGTTAAACTCTATATCAGCCTTTTATTGCTCGAATTCTTCGGACATAAACTTGACTTGGCGTTAGAATCAGCATCTAGTAAGAATAATGATCTTTGTGGCTGTTTTTTTGACAATAAAGACATAATTATATATATATATATATATATATATATATTTTGGTGGGAAGACAAAATTATAAATTTATATTTACTTGAAAAATGTTAGTTGAAAAGAAAAGTTATTTCATTTTAATTTTTAACTTTTTGCATAATATAACAGTAGTAATAATAAAATTATTTTGAAAAATAGAAGTTCTTAAAACATTTATTTGATAAGTAAAATAATTAAATAAATAAGAAATGAGAATAAAATTTTTGGAAGCAATTACTTAAAGTTAAAGTTAATGAAATGTTGATAAATGTCCTAATTATATCAAAAACCTAAGTAATAAGATAAATTATTTATTTTAGGTTATGACACGGGATTCGGTGACGGCAGTGGTAGAGATGATGTTGCGATGGGAGAAGCAGTGGACAAAGGGAATACTCTGGGGGATCATCCAGATTACCAACTAACATGGGCGCAGAAGGTTAGTCGATATTTAGTGGGTAGGATACGTAATCCGGATTATCTGTTAGATGATGGTGTAATCGCTGAGAAAGTGACGTTGACTTTTCCGGACGGCAAGAATGGTGAACCAGTGGTTACCATAGGGAAAAAGATTTTGGAGGTGATGAATGGGGTGTGGAAGCGTTCCTTGGTGGTGAAGGTATTAGGTCGAAGCGTGATGATTTCTGCATTGAATGAGAAACTTCGTGAACTATGAAAACCGAAGGGTGGAATTTGGGTGATGGATCTCCCGAGACAATTTTTCTTAGTGAGATTTGAGAAGGATGAGGATTTGCTAGCATCGCTGTCTTGTGGTCCATACCGGGCGTTTGGTAGTTACTTGATTGTACAATGATGGTCGCCGGAGTTTAATCCTTTGAGTGATGAGATAACCAAGACTCCTGTGTGGATTCGCCTAACGAATATTCCCTTTGCTTACTATCATAAAGGTTTGTTGATGGTAATTTTCCGTGGGCTTGGAGAACTAGTTAGGGTGGATTTAAATACGATAAATTGTGAGAGAGGAAGGTTTGCAAGGGTATGTGTTGAGGTGGATCTGTCACAACCTTTGAAGGGATCGATTTTAATCAATGAGGAACATTACTTTGTGGAATATGAAGGCTTGTCAAGCATCTGCTCTTTTTGTGGCCTCTTCAAACATTTAGTTCATAATTGCAGCCGGCAAGCGGCAGAGTTGAAGGATACAACTCCATGACCGGAGCCCCAGGCTTTACCAAGAGGTGAGATTTTAGCGGTAGTTACGCAAAAGGATGGTTCAAAGGCCGGGCAGTCGACAGAGAATCATCAAGCTGATGGGTTTACGATGGTACGTAAAATAGGTAATCGAACTCAATTGACGGTAAATCGGGTTGCATCAGTAGCGGGTGGGCCGAAGATTGCCACAGATCGTGCATTAAAGGAAATCCTGAGTGTTACGGGAAAGGAGAATATTAGGGTGAAAAATAGATTTGACAGCCTTAATGAGATTTCACTGGCGGAGAGTATGCAAGAAGTTATGATTTCAAGTAATGAGAATAAGGAGAATCACGTGATCTTCATGGCACCGAGTAATGAGAAGACTAAAGTGAATGAGGGAGGAATGGGCCGAGCGAAGAGAATTGGGCCGAAAGAAGGTGGATCGGAGAAGAGACTCGTGGGTACGAAGAAATGTGATCCCTTTGGGCTGAAAGGGAAGATTTCGAAGCCTGTTAGGCCCATGCGAGGACTAGTATTTGGACCTAGTGGTCGAGATATGGAACTGGAAAAATTGGGTAAACGTCCAAGGGTGGAACGTGATGACAATGTGAGACTTAGTGTTGGGGTAGTTTCACACTGTCATGCTATTACACCCGTGACAGGTGATACCCAAATTGCAAACACGAAAGTGCATGATCACGGTGGTATTGATGATCCCATGACCGCTAATGATGAAGTTATACCAATTTCTCTGCCTACGGGAATAGAGGTGGTGCTAGCATAATGGCTAGCCCTAGCGTTTCTCTTTGCTCTGATTATTGTATCAATGAATTGCTTATTCTGGAACTAGTGGGGGGCTAACAAACCTATGTTCTGTCGGTCAATCAGGTATATGCTGAAGAAACAAGGTACAAATTTCTTGGCCTTGTTTGAAACTCATGCTGCTGGGGAGAGGGCGATGAGGATTTGTCAGGGTCTGGGATTTGATGCTTCTTGTCGAGTTGATGCCGTTGGGTAGAGTGCAGGAATATGACTACTATGGAAGGGTAGTGTGGGGACTGTGTCTATAATGGAAACTAATGAACAATTCATACATGTTAAGGTGAATTCTGGTGGTGTTGTGTTTAATATGGTGGCGGTTTACGCAGCACCTTCCGCGACTAGAAGACGGGGTTTATGGTCAAAGCTACAAGGCGTGGTGGCTGCAGCAATAGAACCGATTTTTATTGGCGGTGATTTTAATGTCATTCTCAGAGTGGATGAAATAACAGGTGGGAATGGGCTTCTATCGCTTGATTCTTTAGAGTTTAGAAACTGTATAAACAACTCTTCTCTTGTGGACATGGGGTTTAGAGGTAATCGATATACATGGAGGAAGGGAAGGTCTAATCAATCTTTCGTTGTAAATTGTCTAGATCGATTCCTTTGCTATGCACAAGCTAGACTATTATGGCAAGATGATGTGGTTACACATCTCCCTGTGTTTTCATCAGATCATGCACAGCTTTACTTACAACTAAGTCCAGTTGTAGCAAGGGATCCAAATAGACGTTCTTCTCGGTTTGAAGCTGCATGGCTTCAACATGAGAACTTTAAAGAGCTGTTACGGAATTCTTGGGATGGAGAGATCACAACTTCAGCTGCTTTAGAGAAGCTTCAGGAGACACTTAAGAGATGGAATAAAGACATATTCAGCAATGTTCACCGCAGGAAGCGAAAGCAAATGGAGAAACTCGAAAGAATTCAGAACAAGTTGGACTTAAATCCGACGGATACACTGTTATCTCTCTAAACTGAGTGTCGCAAGGAACTTGATGTTGTTCTTGAGCAAGAAGAGATGATTTGGTATCAAAAATCAAGGGAAAAATGGGTAGTGTGTGGAGATAGGAACACTAAATTTTTCCATACTTCGACTGTAATCCTAAAACGTAAGAATAATGTCGATGCACTTAAGCGTGATGATGGTGTTTAGGTAACGGAGAAACAGGAGCTGGAGGATTTGGCAATGGGTTATTACAAAGATCTATATTCTACTCATGACCTGATGGACACGGTGAAGGTTTTACCTCGTGTTGGGTTCGAACAATTGTCTCACGCCGAGTTATCGGAGTTGAATACTACATTTACGGGTCAAGAAGTGGAACTAGCGGTGAGAAGCATGGGAAATATAATGCTCCCGAACCAGATGGGTACCAACCCATTTTTTACCAACATTGTTGGGAGGATGTTGGTCCTTCGGTAATTCGGTTTGCTTTATCCTTCTTTGCTTTGGGTGAGTTACCCGACAGTGCAAATGATGCACTTATGGTATTGATAGCTAGAGAGTATTAAACAGTTTTGGCCAATTAGTCTTTGTAACGTACTTTTCAAGATAATTACGAAGACCATGGTTATGAGGCTTAAGAGAGTGATAAGGAAGCTCATTGGCCCTACTCAATCTAGTTTCATTCCAGGATGATTGAGTACTGATAATGTGGTTGTAGTACAGGAAGTGGTGCATTCTATGAGGCGTAAAAAAGGGAGAAGAGGATGAATGTTACTGAAGATGGATTTGGAAAAAGCCTACGACCGTATTCGTTGGGATTTCTTGAAGGACACGTTAATGGTTGCGGGTTTACCTCAAGTTTGGATTAATTGGATCATGAAGTGTGTTACGGGTCCATCAATCACTTTGCTCCTGAATGGAGAGAAGACGAGCCCATTTATTCTTGAACGTAGGTTAAGACTAGGGGACCCTTTATCCACTTATCTCTTTGTATTGTGCTTGGAACGATTATGTCGTCAAATTGAATTGGATGTGGCTTCCAGAAAGTGGAAACCGATTTGTGTGTCTCGGGGAGGATATAAGCTTTCACATATATGCTTCACTGAAGATCTTATTTTGATGGGGGAAGCTTCTGTTATGCAAGTACGGGTAATACAAAGCATTCTTGAGGATTTTTTTGCAGCGAGTGGACAACGCATAAGTTTTGAAAAATCAAAGATATTCTTCTCGGATAATGTCTCTCGGGAACTTGCTGGAAATATTAGTCGAGAGAGTGGGATACAACAAACTTGTGATTTAGGAAAATATATGGGGTTACCAGTGCTACATAAAAGAATCAATAAGGATACCTTTGGTGACGTTGTGAGTAGAGTTTAATCAAGACTTTCGGGTTGGAAGGGACGCTTTCTAAGCCTAGCGGCTCGCATTACACTCACAAAGTCCGTTTTGAACTCGATTCCAATCCACTCGATGTCTACCATTGCTTTCCTGCAGCATACTTTGCACCGACTCGACTGTCTCTCGTGGGATTTTATATGGGGAGTAGTATTGAGAGACGAACACAACATCTAGTGTCATGGGATAGAATATGTTTGCCTAAGAGAGATGGAGGATCAGGAGTTCAAAAATCCTCCCTCGTAAATAAATCCTTACTCGCAAAGCTTGGTTGGAGGTTGATTCATGATGATAAGTCTATGGGCCAAAGTAATTCGTTGTAAGTACAAGGTTGGAGACATACAAAGACTTGAATGGACTACACCAAAAGGAAATTGGTCCCCGACTTGGAAGAGTATATGCATGGGTTTACGTGATGTGATTCTCCCTGGAACTGGTTGGGCTCTTGGAGATGGTAGGCGAACTAGATTCTGGGAAGACATATGGCTATCGGATTCTCCGTTGACAACTGATGCGAGGATTCCAGTTCCCGTTGAACATCTTGAGAGACGAGTTCGTGATTATTGACACGAGGATACATGATGGAATTGGTCGATGATTCTACCTTATATTTTAGAACAACACCGGCTGAGGTTGATGTCACTCGTTGTCGATACATTCACAGGCTCGAAAGACACGTTGTCTTGGCAAGGAGCATCGGATGGCCGATTCACGACTCGGTCAGCTTACTTATTCCTTATATCCCAACAAGATTCACGGCAACAAATGTTTGGCTTTATTGATTGTATTTGGAATGTTCATGCGCTTAAGAGAATCAAAACCTTTTTATGGCTTGTGGGGCATCAAGTAGTGATGACAAATGCGGAACAATTCCGTAGACATCTGAGTGACATGGCGTTATGCCCGATATGTAGAGGAGGCTATGAGACTCTTACTCATGTTTTGCGTGACTGTCCCGCTAGTGAAGATATTTAGCGACGTCTTCTACAGTCATCTCGTGACAAGGATTTCTTTTCTCAGACAATTTTGGAATGGCTATATAAGAACCTGAGTACAAACAAAGAGATTCATGGGAGTAAGTGGTCGACTTTGTTTGCTGTAGTCCTATGGTGGTGTTGGAAATGGAGTTGTGCGGTAGTGTTTAACACGCAGTCAAGATGTCGAAATAGGGTACAATTTGTCAAAGACTAAAGAGGTAAAGACGTCCTATGACTCCCGGATGGATAGGGAAACTCAATGAGATACTGAGGTACGATTGATTAGGTGGCTGCCTGCGAGTGAAAGTTGGTATAAAGTGAATTTTGATGGGGCTTGTAGGGGTCCTTCTCAACGAGCTACAGCAGGAGGTGCTATCCGTGATTCACTTGGGGAGTGGGTAGTGGGTTTCTCACTAAATATTGGTTCGTGTTCAGCGCCTTTAGTGGAGTTTTGGGGCGCATACTACGGTCTTTATTTAGCATGGGAAATGAGGTTGGAGTGAGTTGAGTTGGAGATTGACTCGGAAATTGTGGTCGGATTTCTTAAGACAGGGATTTGAGATTCGCATCCTCTGGCATTCCTAATACACTTGTGCTATGGCTTCCTCTCGAGAGACTGGTTAATCCGAATTACTCACGTGTATAGAGAAGTTAATCGTCTAGCCGACGACGTAACTAACTATGCTTTCTCGTTACCTTTTGGTTTCCATCGTTTTGACGTTTGTCTCCACCAAGTTCATCCGATTTTGTTTGAGGACATGGCTGGGTTTGCTACTTCTTTCGTTGATTCTTTTTCATATATTCGATTAATAATATGGGGTCTAATCCCCAATTTTTCACCATAAAAAAGCTAATGAAATGTTTGGTCTATATTTTAAGAAGATCCGTGGAAAATATGTTTGGCTAATTCTATGAGGCAAGATAGATTCGTGGATTATACTCTTATGAAATTTTTTATTGGGGATAATATTTATGAAATTTTAGAAAGAAAGAAAAGGTAATGGTCTCTAAAGATGTGACGATATTGGTCCAGAAATTTTAGAAAAGTAGTAACGTGTTATTCTGAATTCGAATATCTGTACAAATAAAATCACATTCAGTGTGATATCAAGATATTCATATGATTTTTTGTATTTCTGAGATTAGTCGGATTTCACGACTTTTTAAATCTGTTATGAAAAAAAATTTCTGATTGACCCAAAATTTTTGATGATTATGATATTTTTATTGAATCAAATTACATGAATTATAAAAAATACATAATTAATATTTTTTAAAATCACAGAATTATAACCTAACATCTAAATCTATGAGTCTATGGCTACTTTTGAGCAGCGGTAGTTTGGTGGCGTTGATAGGAGATGTTTGGAGCAAGACATAAATCTAAAAATTTTGAATTCAACTTTTGTTGGAAACTAAATTACTGCTATTTGATTAGACAAAAGTAACACTATATCTTAAATCTTAGTAAAATTATAAAATCAGATTATTGGTGGGTATTGAGTTTTTTGTATGACGGTAATTTTGTATATACAAATCTGTATAGCTATACAATTTTCTTTTTTTAGAATTATTAAGTCAGAGTTGTTATTTGTGAATAGATAGTTGAAATTTGGGTCCATGTTTTACAATCTTTGTCTTTATATCTTTCTCTATCGTGTACAAGATCGAGAATCAAAACAAAACGATTCTTTCTTTTCTACAGGACACATACTTTTTGTTTTATACAAAAATAGAAGTTAAGGAAATTCTGAATAGAAATTATTCGCCCAATTCCTAGCCAAGTAGAAGTAGTACATGGTCTCTGTACTTTTTTATTTTTGTATATTTAGTTTTATATATATTTAGGTTTTGTGGATATAAAGCTAGTGTGAATCGAACAGATTCGTATCTTTGAAAATCCTTTAGTCACTTTCACGTTATTCTGAATCCAGTTTATAGTTGGACCATCCGGACCACGTTTTTCTAAGTAATCTAATTCTAAATTTTCCTTTGATTATTCTTAAACAAGTTATAACTATAACATCAAGTCTATATCTTTTTGGCATCGCATGCAAGAAAGAAACTATATAATGTTCGTTTAATTGTAATAAATAACTTTAATAACATTTGGTCAAATTTGGTTTTTGAGGCTTTATGGTCGAGTGGTAATAAAACAGGAATAAATTCTAAAACATTTCAAATTTGATTCATATGTTGTACAAATTTAATAATATATATTACTTTGGACAGTTACACATATATGAGTTTTTGCTTTCGACTTATTTGTATATCTAAAAAGGAGTCTATTTATGAGTTATACCTTGATTAGAAATTAATCTGTATCCTCTATATGTCTAAGATTTAGTCTGAGTTATATTATTAAAAAAAAAACAATATTTGGTCAAATTTGGTCGACACTAATATGCAAAAATTATGAAGTGTATTGTTACTGTTTTAGTGCTTGGTGGGTTCATAAGTTGTTGAGATTTGATGCTTATCTGAAAAATATGTGAAAATAGAAACAAAAATTTAGAAATAATGGTGGGCCAATAACGAAATTTCTTGATTATGTTACTTCACTAGCTAGACCAAAATATTCTTCTATACATTTCAAGAATTAGTAATACCTTTACCACTTGCAATCCACTATCCATACTGATAATAACCATCATAGTTCATACAGATACATGTATATGATTGAAGAAGATTATTAAATGCGTAAATATATCTTTGCTAAAAAGACCAATAAAGTCTAAAGTGCTCTATCAGAATTGCAGCGACATTGTCTCAATACAGACAAAACCAAACGTGAATTGAGTTTAAGAATTCTCAGTATTTTATACACTTGGACCGGATGATATATAATATAAGGTTTAAGAAGAAAAAAAAATCAATAATCTCTTAAAAGTTACTACCACTAATCTCCGTAACTAGATTTTTCTTTAAAAAAACAACCATTCATATCCTTATTATTATGGGTTAAATGCTTGTATAGATCATATGGTAAACCAGCATAATCCATAACTACATACACAATTTAAGTATAATACAATTTATTTTAAGAATGGTTAATATTATTTTGGTCAAATGGTTAAATATTTATTTTTTATTTTATTTATCGGATTTTAAAGATGAATTGTATAACATTACGTAATATTGTTAAGTAAGTTATAGATTTCATGCAAGTGGTTTTTAGCTTAGTGATAGACGGTAAGTCCATTAGACAGGTGCATTGCATATTTAGGGATCGAGTCTTGTTGTCTGTATTATGCAGAAACATGGTTAATGGATTGACCAGTTATGACCCAATATTGATAAAAAAAAATTATAGATCGATTTTGTCAATAAAAATATAGAAACATTCGACCGACATGCCTCTCCTTCTACGCACTTCTCTTTCCCTTAATCACAAACATTCAAACACTTTCTTTTATTTTATTTTATTTTATTTACATATTAGCTTTTTATTATGTTTTTACATATCATCACATACAGATAAGCATTTGGTGTAACATGCGACCGGCATGAATCTCTTTTTACGCATTCTTAAAACATAATCTTATCACCTAGATTTCATTTGCATTTGAAAGATTAGAGAAAACTTAGTAAACTTAATCCCTCAATGTTAGTTTTTTATTCTTGCAAGCGTGTTCACAAAACAAAGAGATCGATGTCCTTAATTATAATTAATTAAAAACTAATCTACGTCAACCTTTGAGGCCTTTATAAAGCTTCTCACTTTGTCTCTCTTACAATTAGACTCCTCACTTCTGGTTCACTTTAAACAAAATAATGAACAAAAAAAAAAAAAAAANAAAAAAAAAAAAAAAAAAAAAAAAAAAAAAAACACGAAGATTAATTCTCATATTTGTTTCGTTCGATCATGAAGAATTTTGATCGATTAGTTGGAAATTCAGAAATTGAAATTGAGTTGGTTAAGGTAATAGATGGATTTGGTTAGCGAGAACCAAATTTATTCAACGAGGTAATTCATCATATCAATTTTGTTGAATAAAACTGGATCATGGCTTACTAAACCCATATGTTGCCTTAACCAACTCAATTCAATTTCTGAATTTCTATCTGATCGATCAAAATTCTTCATGATCAAACTTGGTTTACAAAACTTTTCTATTAATCATACTTATCACCTTCTCTCAATGTTTCAGCGACATACACAAACTAAACAAATATCCTATTTCCTACATGAATTATTAGTTAATGCGTATCAAAATACACAAACTTATACATAATAGATTAAACTTTTTATTTATACTTAATTACAACGAATTAAAATTATAAAACCTTAGATGTAATTTTATATTCTTTTAATTGTGACCCTAATATTGTAAATAAAACCGAACCAATTTTAATTTGTACCAAACCCCTAATGAACCAATGGCAAACCAAAATTCAAAAACACTCTTAAGTGACTTGAAAACCCTAACTATCTTCAATATTAAGAAAGAAAAAGGTATAAATGTCTCTGAAATTGATTCATTATATTTGTGGGTTCAATTGCAGTTAAGAAAAAATCGTTGAATTTGTGGGTTAAGGATTTCAGTTCCACTACAAGCATGCGGTATTTTGTGTTCTGTGTTGATAGATTTTTTTTTGTGTTTCAGTGTTATTTTTCTGAAACAATCTAAAGCAAATTCTAAATAAGTAACAAAGCTTTTATCATAACTCACAACATTGTTACGTCATGATTTTGGTAGTGGGAATTTAATATTAACAATGAATTTTGAGTGTTAAATTAGGTGCAGAGTGCAATGAAATTGGCTTTGCTTGCTTCGAAGTTTCTATTATTATTCACACTTGTTTTCAAATTTTGATTTGTGTCGGATGATATACTCTGTTCTTATATATCTTTTATATCTTTAGTTATGAAGATGATCAAGATGAAGATGATGTCTTCGAAGATAATAATTATGGTGATGTAATTCCAGATGAAGATGATGTCTTAGAAGATGATAATTATGGTGATGTAATTCCAGATGAAGATGAGGTATATCTAGATACAGAAAATTCATCCGGTGATGAAGAGGAACAGTTTCAACATATAGTTAAAGTGGGTTTATCTGATGGTGTATTTAGTTTGAGGCAATTATACTCGAGCTCGAATAACTTCAAAAAAAACATCATAACTTATATATTGAAGACTAGGCGGAATGTGGTCTTTGCTCGATGGGAAAAAAAAAAGCTTGAAGCTAAATGTGGTGTGAAAGGGTGTAATTGGCGTATATATTGTGCAATTGAGAATCTGATAAAGAAATGCATGGTGAAAGTATATGAAGATGTTCATTCTTGTCACCCAATAGGAAACTGCAAGCTTATTAAGAGTCCTGTAATTGCTAATATTATGTTAGAGGATATAAGAAAAAATCCGGAGAGTGCACTTAAAATTCGTGATGAGATGAAAAAAATTCAATATACTTATTTCGAAGTCACAGTCTGAAATCGCAAAACGAACAGCTCATGATAAGTTGTTGGCTGAGAGTAATGAACAGTTCGCACGGTTGAGAGACTATGAGTTAGAGCTGCTCACGTAAGTATTATTTTTAAAGTCTTTTTATTTGTTTTAACGTTTTAACTGTGTGGCATTTAATCATCTTTGTTGTTTTTGATGTTTATGATTTCGTAAGATATTTGCTCATGTGTTTTTATCTGTGATTATATGTTTTAAACTATATTTATCATTGATATTGTTACTCATGATAAATTGATATGCTCATTTTCCTATTCAACGTATGTGTTTATGTGTTAGTTATTAAGGAACATTTGACTTAAAAAGACGTACACTCGTAAATAAGATGACATCAAAATTTACAGATACGATTATGTTTTGTCATTGCTTCTATGTTTTATTTTCTCACATTTGGTTTAAATTATATATAGTATTTGCTCATTTTCAAAACTTTTTTCCAGATCAAACCCGGGTTCAACAGTTGAGAGCAACACAACTTTAAAAGTCAATGGAGCTGAAGCTTTTAGTCGGTTTTATATATGTTTTAATGCATTACGGGTAGCATGGAAAGAGAATTGTAGGCCTATAATTGGTTTCGATGGAAATTTTTTGAAGAATTCAATGAAGGAAATTTTGCTGACTGCGATTGGAAGAGATGCTAACAATCAGATATATCCAATAGCATGGGCTGTAGTTTTAGCTGACAATAACGATAATTGGTAGTGGTTTATTAAAAAAATAAAGGTTGACTTGGGATTAGGAACAGGTGAAAGCATAACGATCATCTCAGATATGCATAAAGAATTGATACATGGCTTTTAGTTGAGTTACCAATGGCTGAACACCGAGCTTGTGCTAGACACATCTACTCCAACCTCAAGAAGACTCACAAGTCTGAGACTTTGAAGCCATTGTTTTGGCGTGTGGCGAGCAGTTACAATGAAGCTAATTTTAAAACTAATTTGGATACTTTCAAGGAAACTAATTCATAAGCATGTGATGATCTTTTGGAGAAGGATTATCGAACATGGTGCAGGGCATTTTTTAGGGCTGGTGTTTGTTGTGTTGACACTCATAAAAACATGACAAAGTCTTTTAATAGAACAATAAAGACTGCACGCAAGAAGCCATTTGTTCAAATGTTGGAGATGATAAGAAGGGATGCGATGCAAAGAATTGCTAACAGGTCGAAGATTGCTGCCAAGGAAACTGCCAAGTATACCCCTAAAGCAAGAAAATAGGTGGCTAAATCATGTGAGGAAGCTCAAGACTGCTACTCTGTTTCTAGCACTCAGGGCCAATTTGAGATTGTTGAATGCGGAAATGGTTATAGTGTGAGCTTGACTAGTAGGACATGTGCTTGTCGGAAGTGGGATTTGACAGGAATTCCTTGTCGGNTCAGAAGTGGAATTTGACAGGAATTTCTTGTCGTCATGCAGTTACTGCTATTCGAGAAAACAATAAGGAGGTGGAAGACTACATATCCGACTACTATTTAACCTTTAAATGGCAAGTTACATACAGTCATGGTTTAATGCCGGTAAACGGGTCTAAGTTTTGGAAAGTTTTAGGAGGAACACGTATTGAAGCACCTCCTTATAAACGTCTACCAGGAAGACCAAAGGCCAAAACTAGAATAAAAGGTATCAATGAATCTCCAAAGAAAAAGAAGGTTGGTCGCAAAGGTAGAGAAATGCATTGTGGTTTATGTGGTCAAATAGGACACAACTCGAGAAGGTGTCCTAACGAGGTAATCATATTTTTCGCCATCATTTTACCGATTGACATATACAAGATTTGATTTGATTTTTTGTATTGTGCGATTTTTTGTTATACGTTACTAGAATTTCTCATCTTCACTTGATGGTGTTTTCTTTATATAGTCTTCGGAGAGTAGGGCAAAAAAGATGCGATTACAAGATGTTGCTGAAGTAGAAACCACACTTGCGGAATTTGAAAGTATTGATGTTACTTCAAGTGCACCTCAATAGAGTCAACTTTATTAGATCACTTTTTGGTTCAAATTTCTTTTTTAAAAAAAAGACTTAATGGTGTTGTAAACGAAACTATTTTTGCTGAACTTTTGTTGGCTGAATTAAAATATATTTAAATCTGTTTTAAAATATTATGAAAAACAAATCAATGAAGCTGGGAGTGAATGACAGAGGTAAAGTTAAGAGACAATAATAATGATCTATTGTTTCTCTGCTGCAATAACTATGATCTTTCATCAATGTCAATTCCCTGTTACAACTAAACGTTTCAATTGAACAAACAAAAATTGTTTTGAAGATAACGCTAAGTTTTGGCTGGGGATTGTTGAGCACATGAGATTTAGGGATTTCAAATCACTTCTTCTATTGTTTTGAGTTTTGGTTTGGCATTGGTATATTAGGGGTGTGGTACAAGTTAAAATTGGTTCAGTTTTATTTACAATATTAGGGTCACAATTAAAAAATTTTAAAATTGCATCTAAGGTCTTATAATTTTAGTTCGTTGTAATTAAGTATAAATAAAAAATTTAATCTATTATATATAAGTTTGTGTATTTTGATACACATTAACTAATAATTCATGTAGGAAATAGTATATTTGTTTAGTTTATAATCTTGTATAGTCTATGTAGCTAGCAATTATTTTTCCTTTATTCAAACTTATTCTCACAAGTTGTAGAACTATTCATACATTATTAGGATTCCTTAAAAAAACACTTAAGAAATAACTTGTTATTATTTTTAGTATATTAGAAATTTTTTTGTTATAATAGAAAAGAACTAAAAATGTCCTTTTTGGTTAGCAACTAAATCAACAAAATTAGATCTATAATCTAACAATCAAATCCATGATAATATCATGTAGAAAATTTCTGTAATCGAGTTATAGTAATCACTTGATTAGATTAAGTTTTTCGAAAATAAAGATATGTATTATATTTAGAAATAAATGTTTCACTTACAAAAAAAAAAGGGAAATATTTCGTAAGTAGTTGAGTGTCATATCTACTATTTTTCTTATTTGAATTTGATTTCAAAGAGTTATATTTGTCATACATAATATTATTAAGGCTTTGATGATGGTTATATATTCTGGCTTCGTCATTCTAACTTTTTGTCAAAGAGAAAGGGAAAACGGTCTTTAAATTCTGAATTTTCCCGTTTTTGCCAAATTAATTACGAACGATTTCTCTCTCCAAATAAATACCAAATTTTTTGTTGCCTTTGCCAATTTATTATCACTGTTAGTCAAACTTAACCATCCGTTAACCATGGTTAATCGTCGTCAGTTGAACATAAACATAATTAAATGAAACGCTGCATTTTTCCCAAAGTGATATAAAACTCAGCTTGTGGTAGCTGATTTTGTATAGCCTGTACCAGTCTCTACACATACGAGAAAAAGAAGACAACACAATCAAATTATATTTTCATCAACAAACATATAGAAAGAGACCAAGACATAATCAGAAAACAAAAGAATTACTTTTTGTTTGTTAGATATTATAGTGTAATCACCACCCTCACCAAGTCTTAAATCTATTTTCAAATGATGCATAAATAATACGGTTATCACCATCATGTACAAAATCAATTACCATAAGCCGAGTTTTTTAATCAATTTGAGAAAAATGTAGCGTTTCACTTAATCTCGTTTATACATAATTGATGATGATTAACAGCGGTTAACGGATAGTTAAATTTGACTAACAGTGATAATAAATTAGTAAAGTTAACAAAAATTTTAAAATTTATTTGGAGAGATAATAGTTCGTAATTAATTCAAAAAAAAATGAGAAAGTTCCGTACCTAAATGACCGTTTACACAAATGAGGCAATGAAGAGTCACATGTGGCTGGCATGACCCTGCTTCTACGTAATTCTCTTACCCCAAAACATTTGACCTTCGAAACAACATGTTTTGCCCCTTCTTTTAGTTATTTTATATTATATTCCATTAGATTATATTCTTAATACAATTAAACTCAACATGTGGTTTTCTAGTAATAATTGATATCTTAAATTATGTTTATCCCAAGCATGTCAACGGGATTTGTGTGCGGCGGATTCTGTTATCTCAATTATTTAAATTCCTTTTGCAATTTATACATATAAACACAAATAAAGATGGTTAGAAGTTGGAAACTTTAGAATATAGAGAATTCTTTTGTTGGAAAATCATGATTAAATTCACCCAAATTAATGGAAAAATTAGTGTGACATGTGAAACATTTTTCCTTAGATTATGGTCCTTGTTAACTGCATAAGTGTTCATGTTCTTTGTCTTGCCGTTTTAGTTGGGTTCCACTAAATTCTAAACACCTAAGATTCCAATATCTTTGGAGAGTATTAATATTATGAGGTATTATTAATTAGGCCAATTCAAGAAAACCAGAGAAACATTTAATTCTAAATTTATTGTGTATAGAAAAAAGCATAAATATGTTATCAAGGGTAAAAAAACACAATCCAGAATCATGAAATTAGTTTAAGATTTTGAACCCTAATTAATAAGTATATGAATCATGACTCTTATCTATTTTTCTTATGTCACTGATTTTATAAATATATTAATGGTTGACTATTGTTTTTTTAATGTTTTGTAAAGTATATACTCTAATATATATATATATATATATATATATATAAGTAGTTTACTTGTCATTAAAACTCGAATTAGTCGTAGTTATCAATCAAAGTCTAATTAATATTCCATGAAGTGAAATGTATTTAGACAAAACACCATCAATTTGTTTCTAGTAACAAAGAAAAAAAGATGGTCTGTAATTTACTACCAAAACAAAATGATCCTACTAAATATAAATTTTTTTGTCAATTTAAAAAGGTTATGTCTAGCCACTGTTTTGAATTAATTAAAGGAAAATTGCAACAAATGACAAAGATAAAATTGAGATCTTCAAAATTGGCAAAGTAAAAAAGAGAAGAAAAAAAAAAGGTTATCCACAGTTGTCATTTTACCATTATAACACATTGCTAACAATATTATTATCTATGTTATTATTTTTGTTGTACGTTTATCTTAAAATTTGTAGTGTTATATTAATAGTTATCGTTGTAAATTATGAGAACCCCCTATGAATCATCCTAATTATCTTCGTTATTTATATATATCAAATTTGTTATACGTACAAACAAAACATTATACTGTTAACTATAACATTATATGTACAAACAAAACATTATATTGTTAATATAGTAGGGATAAATGAGTAAAGGAAAGTCAAATAGTTAATTATCCTCTTACAATTTTCATTTCCCTAATTTCTTACTTATTTTTTATCATTCCACAAATTCACCCTTAATTAATATGATCAAAAAAATATCTAACTCAGTTTTAAGTAATTATATCAATTTATAATCCATGCTTATTAATTAATTAATTAATTAATTAATTTTTAAGAAATCTCTACTAATATTACCAATTTCTATTTTAATTTTACACAGAAGTAAACTATAGCAAAAAAAATATTTAAAATAAAAATAGAAAAGAAAAAAATGAAAAATGTATAAAGAATATTAAAGCTAAAAATAGAAAAAAAAATATTAATTGAAAATGTGTAAAGAATATTAAAACTAAAACTAGAAGAAAAAATATGAAAAATTGTGTCAACCACACTCTGATATGTTACCAAAACAAACAAGAGAAATTTCCAAACCGGTTTACCGGTATAATAAATTAATCTAATTTCTCAATAAAAAAGAAGGGCGGCTGCTAACGTGCGCAGAGGGTATTTATGAGCAGACTCCTCTTCAATCCTCATCACCAAACAAAATTAAAAAAAAAATCACAATTTTAACAAATTCTCTGTTTTGTAAACTCTTTTCTGTGAGGAGAATCGTGTCGGCTCAATTTGTGTCAGACTCACCATAGTGTGAGTTTTATTATCATTTCTCTATTGGATCTCACTCGCTTTCACTAACTTTTTTTCTTTTTATCAAAAATTATTAAACCTTATATAAAATTAACAAACTTTCTTGTGATTCTTCTCTCTCTGTTAATTGCAATTGCGAAGTCGTCTTCTTCTTCTTCTTCTTCTTCTCCTGGAGATATCTCGATTATCAATAGAAAGGGGGAATTCAACTTTACCCTTTTTGATTTGGGATTCTTCTTGTTGGTGGCTTGAAGATCTTTTTACAACAAACGAATCGAGAATGGGTTCGTTACTTTTCTCTGTTTATGTTTGTCTGATTCGTTAATTGATCCAAATTTGTATCTGATGATTGTTTTCCGATTCTGGGTTTTGTTCAATTTTAGGTCTTTTGTTGTTTTGTTTCGTTTTTAATCGTTTTAGGGTTTAAAGTAAGAGTACTTAGTTTTGTTGAGAATTTGATTGAATTTATTGCGTTTTTGTCACAGATGTTTGTTTGAGCTATTCATACAATATGAATGATGAGATTGCCAAGTTTATCAAAAGAGTGAATCCACCAAGGTAATTGACTAACTTCGAATTGTTGTTTTGTTCTTTTATCTTTTCAATTTTTGACTGAGTTTGATTTGATTATCATCTTAGGGTTGTGATTGATAATGAAGTCTGCAAAGATGTCACTGTCATTAAGGTAATCGATTTTTTCTCTGGATTAAGTTTGATTTGAGTAGAAAGGAAGAAAGAGTCTAAAACATTGTCATGTTTTTGTTGTTTTAGGTGGACAGTGCGAATAAACATGGAATACTTCTGGAAGTTGTTCAAGTTTTGACTGAGCTTAATCTCACTATTAAGAAAGCTTATATCTCCTCTGATGGTGGTTGGTTCATGGATGTATTCAATGTTACTGATCAAGATGGGAACAAAGTTACAGATGAAATCGTTCTTGAATATATCCGTAAAGTAAGTGAAGCGATGATTTCCTTGTTTTCTATTTGATTTCGGTTAGTTTTGAACTATTGATGATATGATTATTAACTGTCTTTTGTGATGTAATTGTTGCAGTCTCTTGGTCCTGATGAGTCTTGTTATAGTCCATCAATGAGATCATCTATTGGTGTCAAACAATCTGTCGACTTCACTGTGATTGAGCTAACAGGAACGGATAGACCCGGTTTGTTATCGGAGTTATGTGCTGTTCTAATGGACCTCCAGTGCAATGTGGTAAATGCTGAAATCTGGACACATAGAGCAAAAGCAGCAGCGGTTTTGCAAGTAACTGATGAAGAAACCTGCTCTGCAATCACTGATCCAGAGAGGTTATCCAAAATCAGGAAACTTCTTGGTTATGTGCTTACAGGTGGAAGCAGGAGCAGAAGATTCCGTGAACCAAAAACTACGGTGTCTTCTTCTCTAAATGAAACTTACACAGATCGTAAGCTTCATCAATTGATGTTTGCAGATAGGGATTATGACGAATGGGAGAATAATTTTGATGATGAGGATAAATGTGGGAGAGTAATCCCAGATGTGGATGTCTCCAATTTGCATGATTTGGATTACTCAATTGTGATGATCAAATGTAAAGACAGACCAAAGCTTCTTTTCGATACTGTCTTCACTTTAACAGATATGAAATACGTGGTTTCACATGCCAGTATTAATGCTGAAGGTCCAGAAGCTTATCAGGTACATTTACATCACTAAACTCTCTGCAAATTCTCTTTACTTTAAGCTCTTGATATTGATCCACATTTTGTTTTTTGTAGGAATACTACATAAGACATACAGATGGATCTCCAGTCAAATCCGAGGCTGAAAGACAGCGAGTAATCAAATGTCTAAAAGCAGCAATCCAAAGAAGAGTCTCCGAGGTAAAAAAATGTTGTAGTTTGCTAGTAGAATCTCATAAGAAATGTTATGTATTGTGGCTCTAATTGGTTGTTGTTTCTATGTTTTGTAGGGCTTGAAGCTTGAGCTTTGCACTACAGATAGAGTTGGTTTACTCTCAGATGTGACTCGAATTTTCCGTGAAAACAGTCTTACAGTAACAAGAGCAGAAGTGAAAACAAAAGGAGAGAAAGCTCTTAACACATTCTATGTAAGAGATGCTTCTGGTTATCAAGTTGATGCTAAAACCATTGAATCCATTAGACAAGTCATTGGTCAGACAATACTTCAAGTGAAAGGTGGTAACACAGAAGCCAAACCAAGTCCTCCTCAAGATTCTGGATTTCTCTTTGGAGTATTCAAGTCAAGGTCTTTCGTCAATTTCGGATTGATCAGATCCTAAGTTCCATGTAAATGATCATAGTACATTGTGTGAATATCTAGAAGCAGAAGCTTTTTAGTACATAAAAGTTTAGATTTTCTTTAATTACAGGGTTTTATAGTATAGCTTCTTGTGTAGAATTTGGTTTTATATTTGTGAATGTATATAATGGATTTTTTTTTCTTAATTCATTTTTGCCAAAAAATTTCTTAATTCGTTTTAGCCAAAAAAAATTTCGTGAAATGATTCATATATTAATAATGCAGGTGAAATACAATGGTTTAGTACGCAATATTCTCGAATAGTAAGCCTAAATGAAGGAAGCTGAAAAAAAAAACATTAGAAAGAACCGAAATATTTGTCATCTCAAACCCAAATATCAAAACCATACAAAATTTAATTTGATGGCGAAATCTTCTACGACGAATCTTACAAATAAAGAACAAACTACTATACCGGTAAAAATGAATCTCAAACTTCTTCCAAAATTGCCAATCTCTTTCGAACATTTACAATCAATAATTGTTGATTTGGTAAATCTCATAAGATTTCATTTGACTGGTACTGTTGAAACATCTTTTTCAGAAGTGGATAGATTTTTTGGCATTGCCCACAATTGGCAAAAAGTCATTAAGAAAATATAGAGTCACACCTTTGATTGGCGTGCCACACCTTTGACTATGACTGTTGCCATGTGTCACTCACTGTATCCATAACTTTTAATAGATTTTATTATGAAAATCAAATTGAGAAAAACTTGCACCCACGATGTTTATTTTATTTATAAACATTAAAATTATTTGTTGTGATGTGTATTGCTCGACCCTCTCATCACGATCACTCATCTAATTTTGTACGGCAATACTTATAAAATTCAATTTGTATTACATAATGTGATAATGTTCCATAAGCCCCGACAAATACCAAAGACATCAAATCTAAAACGGCTTTTACATAGTAATAAACAAAGCAGGTACTCAGATATTTTAAGAATCAACAGTAAATATTTTGATTAAATGATTTTTTTATGACTCAGGAGTTCCAAATCACAGATGTACTCTTTTTTTTTTATATTCAAATAAGTCGTTAGATAGGTTTATATTCGTATAAGAGATATTCGAAAAAATGGTGAGTTAGTTTCGAGTGCTCAAGAAATCGAACCCGCGAACGTGATAACACTCTAGATCTATCTATCCCTTGCTACCCGATCACAACACTTCGGACAATTAAATGTTTATTGCCAAGACACTTTAAGCTTATGGCAAAAACCATATACTTTTTCTGTTTTTATATAGTTGACGTTATATCACAAATTCCAAAATAATTTAACCAATCATAAATCAATGTGCATAATTCAAACAGTCAAAAACACTAAAACCACAATTAATTTTGCATAGATTTCTTAAAATATCAACTAAAATAAAACAAAAATATTTTCTAAAACATTAACTGAAACAAAACAGAGAGAGTATTTTAGATTATTTCTATTATCTTGACAAAAATAAAAATTTTCAGTAATAAAAG
Organism: Lepidium africanum; assembly: GCA_900406405.1. Classification (NCBI taxonomy): domain Eukaryota; kingdom Viridiplantae; phylum Streptophyta; class Magnoliopsida; order Brassicales; family Brassicaceae; genus Lepidium; species Lepidium africanum. The sequence goes on along the minus strand of OVAX01001455.1, from coordinate 16,756 downwards.
CAAATGAAAAAATAGAACACACAAATTTGGAAGTTAAACCTAACGAGAGTACAAACCGGAAGAAGTGCAAAAGAAGAAGACAGACCTGTCTTAACCTATCATTCACATCAGATTTAGACAATCTTAGTTGACACACACGACACATATGGCATACCTAATCTTATGGTCATCTCCAATTAAAAACACGAGAATAAAACGAGAGAAAAGACATCATTGAGCTCACAATTCGGTAGACAAAAATCAACATGTACATTACATGACATGTCATGATCATAAGCAACAATATCACCCCAATCAGCCGTAATAATCCTCTTTGCAATCAATCAACAGTATCCACATGAATCCAGGATAAAAATTGTGTTATTTTTTAATTTTCTTTTGCACATACCAATTTTAATTATGATGAAAAATCCTTAAGAGAATATGTTTGGTTAAACAAAAAATTTAACATCTCAAAAGATATGTCATAAATATAGATGAACTACTTTAAAATGATAAGTTTTCAGATTTTTATCTAGAATTTATTAATCTAAATTGGAAATGTCTTTATATATATATATATATATATTTCATGGCTCGATGATCGCTCGTATTATCTTTTGTTCGATACTAATAATTTTAAATTACATTTTAACAATTTACGATCGATGAATATTAAACAATAGAAAGAGTAAAAACGATAGTCACTTAATATCTTACATATTAAAACGGGAGACAATTTCATTTATACTATGGTTAAAAATTTAGGATAAAATTTAACATAAAGTTAGTAACAACCCTTAAAAATAGGTTAAGATAGATTTTGCTACAAATTTTAATACAAAATTCAATATTAATGAAATTTAATAGAAAAAACTTTAAGAAGTTAAAATTTAATAAAAATATATCGGTTATTGATTCATATCGGTACGGGTTGGATTCATTGTTCCATATACATATATTTAGGAAATATTTTGGTCTTTTGTTAGATTCGGTTCATCTAATTTAGTTCCGTATATACCAAGCCTTAGATCAGATATTTTATATAAAATTTTGAAATAAAAAGTTTAACAAGTTAAAATTTAATAAAAAATTATACATGTATTGATTCGGTTTCGGTACGAATTGGATTCAATGTTCCAAATACATATATTTAGGAAACATTTTAGTATTTTTCGTATTCGGTTCATCTAATTTAGTTCGGTATAAACCGAACTTTGGATCGAATATTTTATATAAAATTTCAAATTAAAAAAGTAATAAAGAAACACAATTTAGAAAACCAATCAAAACAATCGAATCCATGCTAAAACGCGGACATATTCATAGTTTTTTATTATTATAGAAAGCTTAACAAACATAACAAGGTACATATGATATAACCATATGAAACCTAGCTACTATTGTTATTATTTAGTCATATAAATAGAAACTAGCAAATATTAATTCCACATACTCAAAGCTTCATTTGTTACGGAGGTTTCTGAAATATCCTTTAGGATTGCTCTCGAAAAGTTCCCTCGAAATCCGACCCTCTTGTCCTGGTGCTTTCATCATCTTTGGACCCATGCCACCACCGGAGAATAAACCGGCAATAGCTCCGATGAATCGTACGACGGCTAAAAGAGTTTCACGAAAACTTTTGTAACTCATTTTGATATGAGTAATAACAGTTTGAAGGTTCTATTTCATGTGTGGAAAAGAAGTGATTTATGTCATTTTATAGCAGGATATTGATAGTAAGGCCAAACGATTAGCTAGATGTATTAAACTTTCATTTCAATTTACTAGAAATAGATCATTATTACGTTTTTGTATTAGAATTTAATGGTCTCGGTTTGACTCGATTGGGATTTCTAGATTTAAATTTTGAATTTATTTAAGTAGAATTTTTTTCTCAATCATGAAAATACTAATGTATTTATATGCTTCCACTAGAGTTTTTAGGGAGTTGAACTTCTGGTCTATCAAGAAACGCCCGTCTGAACTTAGTCGTTGGTATTCAAATGATCTGAAAGCATATGATCATATTTGTGTGGAAACGATTAAAAAATTATAATTTTGTTTCGCATAACAGAAGAATCGAACATACACACTCTTTAAAATTCTAGTAAGAATTTATGTCTTTTCAAATTTCCTAGAAACCCCAAACGAGTTTCAACCGTATCATTAAGTTGTACTACACAAATTAAATAAGTAATTAATTTCCTCCTAGAAAACTGAGTTAATGATATTTTCAAAACCTGACGTTCAAATATCAATCTTGCATTAAGTTTTTCATTAATTCTTGTAAAAACTACATATAAATATCTATTAAGTTCTTGCGAAGCCAATACACAACTTAAAAAAAAGAGAGTAAAGATATCAATCGAATGAGTTTAGTCATTAATGCATTGCTTGCTATCGCAAGCTTCACAAGTTCTACACTGAACTCTGTCCCGGAAAATAAAGACAAAGAAGAATCTAAAGATGGATGAACGTGTACGTATTTGAGCCCTGAGCTTAAAAAGCAACATCTCAAAATGTTTTTTCTTTTTTTGCTTAATGATCTGAAAATGTTTTATGTACTGCATATCTACTATTTTATAAGTTGAATGAAGGTTTTTTGAAACTTAATTCTTTGAGTTTAGTTACATTCTTTTACTGAAAAATCAACTATTTCATTGATCAAATGGTATATTCCCTATGGAATTCTATGGGATTTATTTGTTATTTAAAAAAATCAGAAAAAATAATAACTATTTATTACTGATGAAAACCGACAGGAACTGTAAGTTTTCATCGGTTTTGTTTCCTGACGGATTCCTACGAGAAATTTTTCGTAAGACTAAACCAACTTTTTTTGTAGTGTATATCCACTTTACTTAGATTTTAAATTTGGTATTATCATTCCAATTATTGTAAAAAGAATTGTAGAGATGAACATTTGACAAAATCACTTTTATGTCTACGTTATTTTTCTCATAGTAAATACAGTATATAATAAGATACGATAAAATCATAATAATTATAAGTAAAATGGAATATCATAATACCAATTATATATCATATATCTCTTATCCATATGACTTTGTGCCATGCATATATTTCTTTGATTATTTTGAAATAAATATATGCATTATATATATTGAGGCTGTTTCAACCAAAGAAGAGACACTAGTCTTTACAGTAATAAAGAGGGTTAAAAAGTAGGAAAAATCTTACAATAAATACAGGTCATCAATTTACTCATATCCATAAAACATATATTAAAACAAGATCATAAGACATGTTTTTCTGATATGTGAATGAGAAAAAAGCAAGAATATTATTTTTGCAAATTTATATTGTGAATAAAAATTACGGCTTAATATAAATAACTACAAATTCATTATTATTTTTAAAAACATATTTTGTGTATAGTATAATCAATAAGTTTATTTCGTTGTTCTTCCGGTTCCCGGTCTTTGTGGAAGTGTGTATTGGGGTTCATATACAGTTTCAAAATAACAAGTAGTGTTGTTTTTATTTTATATCTCCGAAGATAATAAATATACTTATTGCATGTAATGATTATTAAATTTTGAGAAAATTTTCTTCTAATTTTTTTTCCTTAACTCTCGCTTACTTTCCAAATTAATCATATAAATACTAAACTTCATGATTTTTTTCTACCATTTTGTATTCTTAATAAGTTTTTCACTAAGTAGATAAATACGTATAAACTAAACGAAACAACCATTCCCATTTTTAATAAAAGAACAAACATGGAAATAATATAAGTTTCTACCTTTTATGAGTCAAATGTGTTATCTACTGCATATCTACTATTTGATAAGTTCTATGGAAGTTTTTGGTATCAAACAAGTTCTGATTTTTACTTAAATCTTAAACTCAAACCTTAATCTATATCATATCGAGCTATACCACTAATTATATATATTGAAGTCTGGTGAGAAAAATCGTAAAAATATATCTTTGACCAAAATCGCTTTTTTCGTCTATGTTTATTTTTCTCAAAATATTTTAATGAAAATATACTAATTTGATGAGTTTTGTTTTCTTTAATTTGTGTCACTAATCACTTATGTAATAAGATACAATGAAATCATAATAATAATCAAAACTAAAATGTAATATAATATACTTCGTGCGCTGCATATATTTCTTTTATTATTTTTAAATAAAGATTTGCCTTACATTTTGAGGCTGTCTCAACACAAGAATTAACATTGACAATATAAAGTCTTTACAATATAAAAAGTAGGAAATTAGATCTTACAATGAATACAGATCATCAATCTTCAATCATATCCAATAAAACATATATTTTTTCTTAAAATATTCGTTTCAATTTAAACAAAAGAAAAGATTTTGGGATCAATGATAAGATGTGATACAAAATTAAGCCAAGAGCCAGAAATCTTTGTGACGTTTCGTGGTAATCAAGTAACCTCCATTGTTACTCTTCTTCCTTACTGCAATAGCCATACACTCAGAATTATGAATACAATGCTGAACAATACCTCCTCCAATTCCTCCTTTCCCTCTCCATTTCCATATCACTTTCCATTTCGATGTTCTTTTTCTTTGACCTAAAACCAAAACTCCTGCTCCTTGTTTCTTTGATTCTTCAACTATTGTTTTCCCTTTTTCATCTGCTGTTTCAATCACCACTATCTCCGTTTTCACCTGTAAAAAAAGGACCCTAATTTTAAAGATGGAGAACTTTTGAATCATATAAGTTTGTTGTATTGACCTTGATTAGAGATTACTTACGTTTGGTTTCTTGAGTTGACAGAAGTTTTTCAATGGATGAACTTGTTCATGAGCCCTTGAAGTTCTTTCCTTTTGTGTCTCGTCTATAGCTATTGACAGATAACACTTTAGTTAATAGATAGACTCGACAAATATAATCTTTGAATACTAGAGAATATTTTTGTTTTTAGATTATCACACAATTTTTAACTCAAACTCTGAAATTTATCTCCAGATTATATATTACGTGGAATCGAATTCTAGTTAGAAAGACTACATTATAGACATTAAATTAACTATTTGACTAAATATATTTTATTAATATTTAAATATATATTTTTGGTAAATTATTTATAGATTACAATACTATTAATAAACAGATTTATTTTGTTTGCCGAAACTCGATAAACTAGTGATAATAGTCACCGTATCTAACTCTTGGTACTAAGGTTCGATCCCTTTCCTCAAGCAAGCTAAATAGACTTTAAATCCAATAGAATTTGAATCTAATAAAATTAAATAAAACAATGTAAGAAAAATTGTGGAGGTGACAAATAAGCAAAAGTTTCCTCCAATGTTTCTCTGTATAGTTGTTTCTCAAGATTATATTCTATTTTAAGGTTCCCATTTACTATGTGGCAAAGTACGATATTTATGTCAAAATTTACATAAAAATTATAAAACAATATGCTTAAGAAAAAAACTATCACTTACTATGAAACTTGAGACTAAAAGAAACATGTAAAATCTTTATCATAAAAAAAAAATGTAAAATACGAAAGACAATATTGTCTCAACTCCCTATACAAGCCCAAAATAAAATTTAAGGCCCAATAAGCCAATAAACCCAAAAGAATCGTTACTCAACCTGTTTACTTTCCCAGTGAAGGTTTCTTATCTCTAATGATCATCTGTAATTTAATAGTTCTAGTAAAGCTAATATATGAATTTATTTAAATAATGTGTATATATACCTTGTCCTACTGGTGTTTTTATGACATGAAGGAGAGTGATATTGTCTTCATCTTGAACACAATGTGTTAATGCCCATTGAAGAGCATTCTTTGATTGTGAAGTTGTATCAACAACAACCATCACTTTCCTTCCACTTTCTGCTTGAACTCCTCTTCCTTCACTACTTTCATGACTTTCTCCTTCTTTCAGATTCTTACTATGCTTTGACTTGTCCTTCCTCGAACCAGAACTACTTCCTTCATCTAATGATTTGCTTGAAGATGATCCTCCTTTGAATGATGTCCTTATCTTATTCACCCAATATCCAGCTGGTTTCCCCATTTTTGTACAATCTTATCTCTGTTCTCTTCTTTGTTTCTGCTCTGTTTGTGATTTTGATTGTGTTTTAAATACTGTTGTTTGTTTGGTTTTGGTTGGAGCCATTTCTTCAACGTGCGTGCCATGAAATTAATAAAATAAAAGAATTTTTAGACTTTTTCCAATCATTGACATCACAATCCAAATACAAATGCAGAGCACTACTTGTGTTTCAGAATCCAAAGTTTGAAGCATTTTCTAATCTGCAGAACATATTTCATAATCTTAAAATATTAATAGAATATTCAAAAGAAAAAAATTGTAAGTAAAAAAAGCAAAAAATGTTATATTTAAGAGCAAAAAAAGGGAATTAATCTGGGTTTCATAGTCCATGACTTTGATTATATAATAAAGTTTGTAATCATGAACTATATATGTTTTCTCTTGGAAAAATCAAATGATCCACAAGCAATGATTCTTGACCTATAAAACACACATGTATACATATATGTTATATATGTATTCTTTCAGACCATCCAACCAGGGAAGAATCCATTAACATTCTGTGATGTTGTTGCAGAGTTGCTTGCATTTGTCACAGCAGCATTGTAATGACTGTTATTTATATCAGAATTGAGTAAGAAACAGGAATTAAGGGTAAGTTTTAATTTATGATCAATTTAAGGGTCTCAAATACCTCATTTGCAATCCTACATTGCCTTGTAATTGCTTGAAGAAACCTGCTTCCTCAATTGGAGGGTTTGATTGAAAAGAACTCATGCCTTGTTGCTGTTCTTGTTGTTGTTGCTGCTGTTGTTGGGAATGTTCTCCCCATATCGATTGAGTAAGCACAGCATCACTTTCCTCCAACTGAAAAAAGAGAGAATATTATAAGAGATCTCAAAAGGGTTTCAATTTCTTATGTATATAGAAGACTTTAGTAGCTACCTTTCTCCTAAGATCTCTGTTGGTTTCCAATAACATTTCCTCCTGTTAAATTGATGAATATAAGAGTGTGTTGTATTAAACATATTAGACATTTTGTGACTCTAATTGTATAAAAGTATATGTACCTTTGTTTTAAGTTCAGATAGTTTATCAAGCATAGACCGAGCCTGACAATGAAAACAAAGCCAAGTTCTGGTATAGTTCTAAATGTATTGAATACAAACTTAATCGATTTCGTGAGCTTATGCATTACCTTGGTTGATCTTATTTGTCTTAGTGATGAATCTACTTGACGTTCAAGCTGTTCAAGATCATTTACTCCCATCTCAGCTAGCTCTTCACCAAGCAAATGCCTGAAAAGAAGCAAATCTAAATGCAAATATACATTCAAATATGTGTAATGAATCAAACTAGTAGCTAAGTACCTTTGTGAATGTTGAAGGACCTCAACTCTTGATTTGAGCTTTAAGTAGTCTTGGTACTTCTCCTGCCAATTAATTAAGATTCTATTAATTAAGTACAATGTTTAATAACTTTGAAGTCAGTCTTTGACAATTGATAGTGAGAGAGAATGAGAAGATGTACCTGCAAGTCTTTAGCTGATTGATTTGAATCCATTGTTACATAGCTATGTTTTCTATACTTCTCAACCATCTTTGCCATACCACTTTCACACAAACAAATATTCATAATTGAATTTTGAACTATTTTGTTCATCAAATGGTAAGCAAAAAACTCTTTTAGAATATTGTAAGATCTCTACTTTAAAATTCAATAATCTCCAGATGTTCTAGCAAGCAATTTTCTATAAAATGTTTCAAAGTCGTTACAAAGAAACTATAAAAAAAAAATACTTTGTTTATGTGCAAAAGATATGAGTATCATCACAGTTGTCTCTTTAACTTTAGTAAGATCATAAGTACTTGATCAGAGATACAAACTTAAAGAAGTAGTCAAAGTATTCATTTATCTTTAAAAGCTTTGTGTATATCCAGAGGTTAATCCTTTGTCCCTTTGGAAACTTGGATCAAACAACAACACTTAATCTCATGTGTAAAAGCTTTAACTACATAGCTTCTATACACAAATCTTTTCAACTTTTTCTCTTTCAAGTCTCTAGCTTTAATTATCAATCTAAACCAACTAAGACCCTTTTGTGATTTGATCATCCAATGTTTAACTTAGATTTGTGCAAAATAAAACCAAGAACTCATTTAAGAAAAAACCCTAATCATCTAATTCGTTTTTAACAAAATCAAGAAAGATCTAAACCTCTGATATTCTCCACTACACTCAAGCATCAAAACCCTAAATTTTAGGGAAAAAGTAGATCAAAGATAGAAGATTATACCTAGGGCTGCTGCAGAACTCATAGAGCTTGCCACGATTAGAGAAAATGAGAAGAGCAATCTCAGCATCACAAAGAACAGAAAGTTCATAAGCCTTCTTAAGCAAACCATTTCTTCTCTTTGCAAAAGTAACTTGCCTATTGATCTTGTTCTCTATCCTCTTCAGCTCCACTTTCCCTCTTCCCATCTCTCTCTTAACCAAAACCCAACAGAAAACTTTCCTCTTTTTTACCAACAATTGATGAATTAAAGAAGCTTTATACTCACACACATACACATCTATATATAGATAAAGTGTATGATAAGTAAATGTGAAATGTGTAGAGTATAGATCTTGTCACAAAAGGATTCTGGCTCTTAATCTAGGGCATGAATTGGTGGAAGAAGAGATTGTGGTAGTGGTGGTGATGGTCCACTGTGTTCAGGTTCTTTTGTTGGAATGATTTTATGAGAATAAGCTTTGTATTTGGCTTTGAAGATGCTAAGCCATTCTCGGCCAAATAAAAGCTTACAAACTTATATCTATTTTCATAAACTTTCCTTTTTAAAATAAAAATAGAAAAAACTAATCATTAATTGTTAAAAAAAAATCAAAATCTAACGTGTATATGTCAGAAATGTATCTATTTATATTGTAATATAATATTTCTTTTTCTTTTTCAGAAAATAAAAAAAATGATTCCTAGTACTTTTCTAATTGACACTAGTCCAAAGGAAATACTTCAACTTTTCTCTTTCACTCTCCTCCATTGGAAATTTTACGATAGATATATATTTAGGTTGCTTTTCTTACATCAGATCTAGTCCCTAGTTTAATAATATGCTCGAAAAAAGAAATAATAAAAAGATTCTATATATAAACCTATAAAGATACCTAAAATAGAGCATATTCACAAGTCCAACTCCTATCTATTAGTATTTCATTATCTAGTTATGTATTTTTTTTCATGAAATGAAGAAATAAATAAAGTACTTATTTTATTTTATTGAGGTATTGACACGTTTTGATTATGTAGAGAAACACTATAATGACTATAAATTGTGGATGTTTGTGAAAATAAAAGTAAGAAAATGATAGGCTTCTAAAGATTTTTTTTTTTTGGCTTTGTTTGTTTTGCCGACATGTTCTTTCGTATGACAGCTACTACACGGTCGTTTATTTGCATTAACCGGATCTAGAAGAACAAACAAATTACAATTTGGTTTTTATTTGATCTAGTACAATTTTGTGTCTTCAGAAAACATGAATACTATGTACTTTATTTTCTTTTAATTTTATTTTGAAATTTTTTATGCTCTTGTGGTTTTTTATTTATTTATATATGTGTGATATCGAAAAAAAAAATCCTTTTTTCCCTTTTTAATATTCATGAAACTTTAGTCATTAAATTTTATATTCAACTAGATGATGTCCCATGCTATGTACGGATTAGGTAATATTTGTTTGTTTTATATATTTATTTTATGATTTGATTTGTATGTGTAAATTTATTAATCAATTATATATATTTGATATATTAAAATAAATTTATAGTGATCACCAGTGTTGTACATGAAATATATTTTTATCTTTGTTTACTTAAATTTTGATGCATTACAATTTTGCAATATAAACTTTTTTGACTCGTGTCATTTACGTTTTGACTAATGTTCATTTATGTTTTTCGACTTGTTTTTTATTTAAATTTTTAGACTCGTATTTATTTAGGATTTTGAACCCGCATATATTTAGATTTTAATATCTATGTTTAATTTTACTGTGTTATACATTTAAGTATAACACATATTTTTATTTATTGATATTTTAAGTAATTCATCAAGTATATATTAATATAAATATATATATATATATATATATTTAGGGTTTTAAACTTGTATTCATTTATGTTTGTAGATCCATGTATATTTTTGTCTTATAGTATCAATTTGAAATATATTTTTATTTATTAATATTTTAATCAATTCATCAAGTATATACTAATATAAATGTATGTATAAATATCTAATTAATATATATTTGTAGATTAACAAAACCGATATTTGTTATAACTAATATATCTTTTAGCTTGTGAAATCTTCAAAGTTAATATCATTAGTCATTTAATTTTTTAAATGTTGATAACATTAGTTATTTTGTTTTTTATCTTATATTAAAAAAAATATTTATTTATATCTTCTGTATATAAGTAATATTTTTTGTGAAAAATTGATTTCTTTCCTACATATTTATATTGAGATTATAGATTTGTCCGTTTTTATGTCTTATATAAATATTTATTTTTAATAACTAATACTAACAATCAAAAATATATTTTTGAAAATTATTTACTTACATATAGAAATTTATAGGTATATATGTGTATATATATATATATTCTAATAAATATATTTACTAAAATTTCGGTTGTATATAAAATTTATAAGATATATAATATCTTTTATATATAACAAATATTATTATTTTCTAATAATTAATATTTACAATCGAAAATAATACTTTTTAAAAAAATTACTATTTATGTATAAGATAGATATCTTTAAGTCGTCTTTCAAGTAATTTAAAGTAATCAACCAATTTTAATCCGAACACATAATTTGGTAGAGTATCTGTTGGCTTAATTATGGTTGTATACATGAAAGAAACCTTGAAGTTATGTGTAGAAGTACGGTAAGCTCCAGCTGCAGGAGATACTTGTAGGTTTGTAATGATTTTAGTACTTCATTGTTCAATAAGTTTTTTGAATTTAGAAACCAGTTCATTCTTCAGATCACAGTGAATTTTCTATCACCTTAAAATATATATCAATTAATTAGGAAATAGTTAAAATCATTATAAAAATATTCACATAAATAAATTATTAATAACGTACCTTAAAATCACAAAAAACCATATTAATCATTTGAATATGTTCTTTAGTGCATATTTTCCAGAGTTAGAATTTTAACTTTAATCCTCCAGATTTATCAACTGGGTTTCAACGAAAAAATTTCAGAGAAAGACATGATAAAGAAAAACAAAAATCGAGAGAAAAAAAGAGTATGAAAATCTTTGGTGTTGTTAAATTTGTCCCGGGATGTTTTTTAAATAGAGTTTGATTAAATTTATTGTTTTATTAGGATTAGGAAAATCATTTGTTTGATTTTTCTTAAATATAAGGTATTTGGATTAGGAATATTCAATATAATAATTTTTTTGTTGTTTTCTATTGTGTTGACCAATAATATTTAAATTAAGGTTCTTAACAAAATCCAAACAAAATTATTTGTTAAAACAAACGAAATCATGTTAAGGTTCTTATCAAAATCCAAACAAAAGATTTTTTTAAACCAACAAAAAATCAAATCTTAATTGGTTAAATTTTTTTTAAAACCAACGAAAATCATTTTAATTGGTTAGAGATTTCTTTTTAAACGAATCAAATATTAATTGGTTAAAGTTTCATTTTTTAACAAACAAAATTCAAATCTTAATTGGTTAGAGATTCCTTTTTAAACTAACAAATATCAAATCTTAATTGGCTAAAGTTTCCTTTTTAATTGTATGTTTTTATTGAAATCGAATATAAAAAATAATTAGTTTTTTAAAAATAATCTTATCTAAACAAAAAAAATAAATTAAATAGTTTAAACAAATCGATCAATCAAAATAAATTAAAAGATTTTAAATCTCTATTATATTATCACAAAGATGCGGAAAATCTTATTCCTACAGTTTTATTATAATATATATAAGGTGTTTGATTAATTATTGAATTAAATATTAGGTATTTGGTTAATTATTGAATTAATGTTATTATAATTTAACAAACAAATCTATTTAATTTAAGATCTTATCATAATCTTAACAAACTTATTTGTCAAAATAATTATAACTAACAAAATCAAATTAAGATTCAAAAATACGACCAATCAAATTAAGGTTCAAAAATACGACCAAATCATGTGACAAATTATTTAGCAAATTTTATTCAGACAAATTAATTAGTTAAAATAAATCGACCAATCAAAAAAAATTCAAGATTTAAAATTTCTATTATTTTGTTACAAAGATATGAAAAATCTTATTGATACGGTTTTATTATAATAAAGATACTATAAAATCACTTGATTATGATATAAAATTTTTGACCAGTCTGAAATTTATGTATCCAATATTATAGTCTATTAAAAATCCATCTGAAACTTTTGTCTAAAATTTGTTTGAAATCCGGCTGATATATCTTTTTGAAGTCAGTCTAAAATCTCTCTTAAATTACTGATGAATTTTTTTTGGATCTGAAATCCATCTAAAATTTTGACGGAATTTAATTCTCAACAATTTAAAATTGACAGAAAAATAAATTAAAAATCCGTCAAAACACATTTTTTTGTAGTATGTGGATGCAAAATCCGAAATGAATAACATAATCATGGGATATTAATATTGTAAAATAAAAAGTTATTGGAGTTTTTCGACCAGAAAAAAACAATAAAGTTATTGGAGTTAAAATAGTAGAAAACCATAATATTTGAATTTTGTCCTTTTGATCTTAGTGTTTGAATCTTTTCGGGTTTCACGAGATGATGGATCTTTGTAATCACGAACTTGATAACTTCCCGTCGATTTTTATCATCCCGATTAGACTTCTTACTTTAACTTGGTGTTTTCATGGACCAAGCTCATACATATATGAGATTGGACATTTACATAATAACAATATTACATTAAGAGGACCGAAGAATTTGATTATGTCTGATCAAAGTTAAGTTGATTGATATCACATAAGATTCTAGATTTCAAGATTAATTAATATCAGGTTTGATATGTTCAATAAATCAGATATGCATAAATGTATACACATATAAAAACATAACTCATACATTCGATTATTCAATAAACACAACTCTTTCCTCAATTTTTTTTGTCTCCTTAATAATAAGAATTCTTATGTCGGGGGGTGAAACCTCCTTTTACATGTACAGACATGGAAAAAACACATACATTCGACTATTCAAGAAACACAACTCTTTCCTCAATTTTCTTTGGTCTCCTTAATAAAAAGAATTCTTATGTATTTCCCTTTACAAGAGATTGATTCAGGATTTAGTTCCCTTGTGCTAAATATGGTTTCAACAGATGGCGCTAGAAGGAGGGGGAACGAAAAGAATTCTTTAGGAAAAAGGACGAACAAAAGAATTCTTTACAAAGAGGACGTCATCAATTCTTCCGAAATCTCCCTAAGCTAATACCGAGACTGAGTTCTCGAAGCAGACAAAACTAAAGGTTTTATGCAGACAACCGAGATCAAGTTCTCGAAGCAGACAAAACTAAAGATTTTGTACAGATCACCGAGACCGAGTTGTCGATCATGACAAAACGCAAGGTTTTGTACATAATACTGAGACCGTACTCTATAAAACCGAGATTTCTTCTCGTTCAAAAAAAAAAGAGGGTGCCGAGACCCCTACTCTCAAAAAGCCAAGTCTCAAAATCTTGTCGAATTTGAAACCTCGCAAAACTTTCTTCGAATCTTAAATCCTCTCGGAAAAGACCGAGACCCTACTCTCAAAAAGCCGAGTCTTAAATCTCGCCAAGTTTGAAACCTCGTAAAAATTTCACCGAGTCTTAAAATCTCACACAATGGCCGAGACCCTACTCTCTAAACCGAGTCTTAAAATCTCGCCGGGTCTTAAAATCCCGCTCAATATAGCCGAGTATTGAAACCTCGCCGAGACGAAATTCTCGAAAATAATAGGGTCAAGTCATAAACCCCGCTTAAGCCAAGTCTTAAAATCTCGCTGAGACAAAACTCTCGAAAATAATAGAGTTGAAACCAAAAACTCCACTAAACCGAGATTAAGTTCTCGTGGCAAAAACATAATCACTATCACTTAAAAACGAGTCTTAAAACCTCGTTGGGTCTTAAAATCCCACTCATAATTGCCGAGTCTTAAAATCAGGTCGAGGACCTCACTTAAAAGTCGAGACTTAAATCTCACACTTGACCGAGATCACATTCTCGTCAAAACATTCAAGCAAAAATCCAGAAGCATAACTCTCAAAAGGGAAGAACACAATTTTCTTTTCTAATTTTTCGAAGTTTCTTTCAACGAAACAAAGGATAGTATTATGAAGATTATTTCCAAGATCAAAATTCTTATAGCACTTAATCTGAGTCTTAAAATCTCAGCTTTAAGCGCCAAACAGTGAAACTCCCTCTTTCCTAACAAACGGGATCGAACTCTCAAATTTAGGGAGGGAACTTAGCTAAACGCGCAAACAAGAAAAAAATCTCGGGAATTAAACTTCATGATTCTTCCATTTGTTTCATTCTTACAAATTAATCTTTGGCAAAGTTCACAATTCAAAGTACGAGAACAATTCTCATTAGTAATGACTTTCATTGCGCAGGAAAACAAAATTAATTACAAGGCCGAATGCCGACAACAGGGAGTAAAGAAACAACTCAAAAGAACCAAGACCAGTTCTCGCATCTCATAAGCCGAGACCAGTTCTCGCATCTTCCACAACCCAGTTCTCACATTTCACAAAATCGATCTCCACCACGGAAATGTCCATACACCTCGCGCCTCTTTGGATTTATGTCGGACCAGACTATTAACTCGAAATTCGCCGAACAATTGTTGGAGGTGGGTTTCACCCCCGACATAAATCCAACTCGGCTGCTCCTGTGACTCAATTAAGAATGAAGCTCTTCAACATGTCTCCAATGAAATACTCAAGAAGACTAGCATATGGGTGTGTAGTCTGAATGCACTCTTTTTCCCTAAGTAGGTTTTGTCCCAAATGGGTTTTCCTACTAAGGTTTTTAATGAGACATTCGGGCTGCACCAACAAGTGGCCTATTTGTTAGGCCCAAAGTTTATCTCGGACTGCGGCTTAAAGTCTACTTGTCAAGGCAAATCAAGAAGATGAGAAATATTCTTTATTTCGAATATGGAATATTTCCAAAAATCTAAAAATATCTTTTAGAAATAATGTTAATCTTCCTATTATGAAAAGAAAATATTACATTGTAATCTAGGTATAAACCTCCTCTATTAGCAGTCGAATAAAATGTTGCTAGAAACAAACGATTAGAACTAAATATATATAATCTGTTTGGAACCAGCAATTAAACACTCATAAATAATTTTAACACATGTTCAACCGCTAATTACTAAATGCCTCTTTCAACCCTCGTTTCAAAGGAAGTTGTAATTTGTAACAAATAAAAAATCACTAGTGCAACCGCTCGCTTAATGTTACCAATAAGAGTACACAATTATTTAGGATCCAATTTTAGTGGAAAAAGACTACAAAAAATACTTTTAGCAAGTAAATATTTTTCAAGTAAAGAAAAAGTTTAAGTAATTGCTTGCCTTGGTTAATTTATTTCCCACTTTTTCTCACTTCTTCTCATGGCATCTAATACTAAGAATTTAAAATCATGATGATGCTTGTTAATTTTTACTCATGTGACATGTCTCACACAACTTTTCTTCTAACTTTGCTTGCTGACTCATATTTCACTTGGTTCCTTGGACATTTTGTTCAACCTATACATCAACATAATATTTTTCTTTTCTAAAATTATCCTTTTGTGCTAAATTATCAATTTTAAAATCTTATGGCATCAATAATATTGTGCATTATTAATTGTACTAAATCATGATCAATTGGTGGAAACTTGATGTATATGTCTTATCTATATTATCAAGCAAAAAATGATCCTTATCTTCAACGCACTCGCTATCCTCCACCATTCTTTTATGGTTCCAAGTGCTCACCTTACAATCTACAACATTTAGATATATAGATGCTTTTGTAAACATCCAAAAAGAATAAATACGAGAGAATACTTTCAATGTTTGATAGTTCGTCTTCTATATAGATAATTACATACATTTAAAAATGTATAGATAATTGATCTCTAATTATAGCTATAATAGGTAATTTTTCTATACCACAAATTTCTAATTTTGTGAAAAGTGGTTCTTCGCTACAAAGTTCTCTGATAGATTTTTGATAGAGTTAAACCGGTCTATTTTTCATCATAATTTGTTAAATATCTGTTATAAATTTTTTATCGATTTTTTTTTCCAATTATTGAAATGTTCTGTTGTAATATAAATAGTTTTTGTAGGATATTTGGATCAACAAGACTCTATCCAATCCTTCTCGTGGGATTATGCAATTATCTGGAATCAAACTGATGTGATCATGTGAAAGACTGCATATATACGTATTAACTGTTGTTTAAGCTTGCTTGAAGATTAAGTTAGTATATTTAGAAGAAGCTAAATATACATATTTGAATTGTTAAGTTTACTTTCTTTAGGAGTTATCTAAAGTTAGTTTTCCATTTTGTGTTTTGGGATTAAGCTTCATAAGAAGGTGTTGAAGTTGTAGCACAACTTATGAGATTGTGAGCTTAAGGTTTGAGTGATTTTAACCTTAATAACAAGAGAGTTATTCTTGTGAAAGACAT
>OVAX01001454.1:0-44934 GCA_900406405.1 Lepidium africanum | reverse complement strand
GTGCAACTTAGAGAAGATATTTCCTCCTTCGTTCTTTGATGTTATGGAACATCTCCTAGTTCACCTTCCTCATGAAGCATTACTTGCTGGACCAGTTCATTTTGATGGATGTACCCATTTGAGCGGTTTATGAAAAATTTGAAAGGCAAAGCAAAGAATCTGGCAAAAGTGTAAGGGTCAATCGTTGCTGGTAGTTTGACAGAAGAAACCTCTAACTTCACATCGTACTACTTTGCACCCACCGTTCACACGCGGAAAAGAGCACCTAGGAGATACGATGATGGTGGAGTGGCCCCAACTTATGCAGTAGAAGGAGTTCCTGATATCTTCCACTCTATTGATTGGCTCAGTGGAAAAGTGAAAGAAGTTTGGTGGAGTAGTCTTGAAGACCGGCACGCGGCACATATACTTTTGAATTGTACCGAAGTGCTCCCATTTGAAAGGTATATTATGTAAATTAATTGTATATATTTAATTGTGTCTACTATTACTTCATTAACATATATCGATCTATACGTTTAGTCTATTTGTAAGTCAGGTAAAAGAAACTATTGAAGGAATTTTTGATGTTGAAGTACTCAAACGGAAAGATATGCACTTTGCACTCTGGTTGAAGGGGCTGGTGAGAATTAATTATTTCATTATGCGATTTCTAATTAAGTTATAAGGAATTATGTTTAATTTAACCATGTGTGCAGGTTGACCACGATGATCCATTTTATCCACCATGATTTCATGATTTGATTCAAGGTCCTCTTGATAAGATAACAACGACACCCATGTATTTCACCAGAGGATACACATTTCATACCTTTGAATACGGTAAAAGGCGGGCAACCGCCAATTGGAGAGTATGTGTGAAGGGTGAAACAATTTTTTATGGTATCTTGCAAGAAATTTATGAAGTGGAATTTGTAGGATTAGTTGGGCTGAAATGCGTGCTCTTCAAATGTGACTGGTTTGATCCCATAGTCAACAAAGGGGTTTGGGACAGCAAATTTGGAGTTGTGGATGTAAACGCGAGGAGAAGATACAACAAATTTGAGCCTTTCTGCTTAGCATCACAAGCAGAGCAAGTTAACTTCATTCCATATCCTACGATCAAAGAATCCCGAATCGGTTGGGTGGTGGCTATTAAAATCACACCCCATGGTCAAATTATTGGATCTGGAGATTTACCTTTGCAAGAAGAATCATGTACGGCTATACATGTACCCGATGAAGCTACAGAGCAAGTTCTGCTAATTGATCCGCAAAACTGAGAATTCGAAGATCTCCCTGATGATGCTTCTGACGAGGAATGTGATGAATTTGATGAGAGTGATGATCAAAGTAGTGGAGAAGATAGTAATGATGAAGGATCCGAATGATTGTTCCGTATATGTATGATAACAGTTTTAAAATGTTTTAAGTATGACAATTTAAAATTAGCAAGTCATGTCTCAATGAGTTTTTTATCATATTGTTCCGTAAAGTGATCAAGTAACGAAACAGAAATTTTATAAATTAATTTTTTAAAATTTTGTTTAATTTAAAATGTAGTAAACGTTTTAAATTTTTAAAATTTAGTAGCTAAATATAAATTTTACAAAGTTAAATCAAAAAATATTACGGTTGTAAAATTGTTGTAACCTTGAAACGTCGTAACGATGTCGAATTACAACGATTTTACAACGAACTTATCCATTTTGTCGTAAAATCGTTGTAACCTTACGACGTCGTTACGACGTTTCTAGGTTACGACAATTTTGCAACCAATATATTTTGTTTTATAAATTAAAATTAGTTTATAATATTTACTAAAGATAATAATTTTTAAAATTATAATCATTTCCTAATTTTCAAAAATTAAAACTAATTTACAAAATTAATTTTTGTTGTTGTAAAGTCAATGTAAACTGTAACGTTGTAACGACGTCGTAATGTTACAACGTTTTTACAACATAATTTGATACTTTCGTTGTTAAAATATCGTAATATTACAACGTCATTACGACGAACTCTAATCCTATATAAGCCAAGCTATTTCACCATTTGCTTTGCCATTTCCTCCCTTATACTTTTCTCTCTAAGGTATGTTTCTCCAACCTCTCTCTAGTTTT
Source organism: Lepidium africanum (assembly GCA_900406405.1). Lineage (NCBI taxonomy): Eukaryota > Viridiplantae > Streptophyta > Magnoliopsida > Brassicales > Brassicaceae > Lepidium > Lepidium africanum. The sequence goes on along the minus strand of OVAX01001454.1, from coordinate 42,832 downwards.
TTTTTTCGGTATTAGGATAGGTGGAATTTAGTAATTAGGATGGCATTTAGTAATTAGAATGTAATCTAGATTTTAGAATGTAATTAAGAATTTATGTTATCGTAGATTATTGATTAATAAATTTTTTTATTATTGTACATTTATCTATGGCTCCTCGTAAGCATACTCATCGTGTCCACTACAGTGACTTGGTTCATGGCCCTTCTTCATCATCGGGGTCCGTTGGAGCGTCGACTTCTTCTTCTGTCTCGGAGACACAGTCACAGACTGTCCTTATACAGTCACGTTACGACCGGAGCAGCAACTGGACGAGGCCGTCGATCCTCCACCGGTTCCGGTAGCTGTTCATCCAGATCTTCTGGTACCACCAGATGTACCCTATGCGCAATATAGGGTGGAGGATATTCTTGAGCATGGAAATCACGCGAGCTTGCCGGTATTGCATATCGATCGATCTGCTGGTACATATTGGTAAGTTATTAATTTTATTTATTAAATTTAAAAATTTTAAATTAAAATTACTTCAAATTATATATTTACTAATTACAATTGTTTTATAAAATTCAGGTTTGGCGTGGATAACAAGGTGGGGTGAAGTATTACAGATTGCATCAAGAGTTTTTTTGTCGAGGTGACCCCTAATTGGAGATCGACACCACACTATATTCGCGTCATGTGGTTTAAGATTTTTGCAGTAATTTTTTTATTACTTTTTGTTATTTTATTTTAATTAACTTATTTAATTACTTCACACTATATACTCTTTTTAACAGCAACGTTGGAAATAGGACGTCTCCATCACCGAGACCGTCAAGTACGAGTTCAACAAGAAAGCCATGAAGTGGCTTTCTAACACTGTCTCTGATTAGAAGATAGATTGGGAGGTGAAAGGAGATGACGGCAAACCTAGCTTCATGACTAACGCTGTTTGGGAGGGGTTGAAGAATTTTCGGAGTGACCCCAATTCCGTGAAGAAATCTGCTCAGTGTTCTGCTTCTCGGAACATGGTTGGTCCAGACAGTTTACCACTCGCTATGCCTCACACTGCTGGGCAGACTCCTTTTGGCGTAGTCGCTATACAGATGGTAAGTTGGCTTATTTAAAATTAAAATATTTACTTCATTTATTTTTATTAAATTAAATATTTAACTAAGTTTTATATTTTTTTAGGTTGAAGAGTTAGAATATGTTCTTTCTCTTCTGGATTTGTTCAAGCGGACTCATCAAAAGAAGTCTAGAGTTTTTGTTGATGCTAGATCGGAGAGGCTACATAATGAGGTTGTAGCTGCCGTTCAGGAGCGTCAGACTCAGCTGTCCCAGGAAACCCCCGATGGTACTCCTGTGGAATTGTCTACTTAAGAAGTAGACACAATTTGTAAACAAGTAAGTAGTTAATATATATTATTAAGTATTTGATTTCAACGTTTAATTAATTATAGGTAATATAATTAATACTAACATGATTAACGTTTCTACCAGATTGCTCCGAAGAAGAAAGGACGGTTTCTTGGAGTTGGATTTGCGCAAGATGTCCCGAGAGTTACTTCTTCTTGGATAGGGGAAAACTCTCTCCGTGCTCAGTTGACAGCTTCACGGAATGAAATAGCGGAGCTAAAGAAATCGACGGATGAGCAGCAGTGAGCGACGACTAGGCAGTTTGCAGCCATGGAATCTATGTTTGATGTTTTGGTTGCGGCCAATCCCCATCAGATGGAGGCATTAGAGCGTAGACGTCAGGAACTCGAGATCCAATTCGGGAGCGATAGGGAAGTCGATTTAAACTAAAGACTGGATGAAGAGCAAGAAGCCCGTAGTGTGGATTTTATTAATGAAATTTTACATCGATAAATATTCATATTTTTAAAATTTTTGTAAATACTTTTTAAATATTTTAAAATCAAATTTTAAATTTTAAACATTTTCAAAATTTTTTAATTAAATCATAAAATATTTTATAAATATTTGTCTCGAATTTGTTGGGAAATATATGTCCCTAATTCGACGTAACTAGACGTCTCGAATTCGTTGTAAAACTTTGTCGTCCCTATTTCGTTGTAAAAATTATCGTCCCAAATTCGTTGTTACATTTGGCGTTGTAACTTCTTCGTAAAATAAACGACGTTAAATCGACTTAAAATTAAAGTCGAATTAACGACGTTTATTTTACAACGAAGTTACAACGATTCTCTCTCCTCGCAACGTTACAACAATTTTACGAGGAAAATTTTACGACGAATTTACAATGATTTTTGAGTCTTGCAAATTTGCCGACGAAAAACCTGTTACGATGATCAGTTTACGATGAAACCTTATTCGTCCCTAATCCATTGTAAAACCTGCTTACAACGAATTAGAGACGAAAAATGCAGTTGTAAACTGTCTGTATTCTTGTAGTGAAATAAGTTTATTTTTTAGTGTAGATGGTTATTTTGTTTACAGTTTCTTAAAGTATAACAAATGTGCTAAGTATTTTAGTTGAATAAATAATAAAATAATAAAAAAGTAATTCTAAATTTGGTAAATAATAAATTCTGGTTTTTAGTTTCTTAATTCAATTATTATAATTTCCGAAAAAATATTTTTTGGAAAATAATTTATACAAAATTATGATTAGTGAAAAACTGGTTTTACAAAAACAAAAATCAAATACCAGTCCAAACTGGTTTAAAAAATTAAATTAAATACAAAATGAGAAAAGAAAACAAAAGAAAAACGTGGTGAGAGAAGACAATAAATTAGTTGCCGAGTAGAGCTCATGCAATTGCTCGTCTTTTAATATAGTAGATTGTTACGTTTCTCAATTTTCGTCCTTTCATTTTCTGTGGAAATTAAAGGAAAATATTTATTTTCCATATTCGATATTTTTCTTGTAAAATAAAAGGTACACTTTACCCAAACTTGTGAAATGAAATATGATTAAATACCAAACTTACAAAATATAAATTCTGGATCTTGTTCAATTATATTATTAATTTATTGGTAAGTGATTTTTAACTTAGTGGTAGACGATAAGTTCACTAAAGATAAACGCACTTGCACATCTAATGATCGAGTTTTATCGCCTGCATTATGCAGGAACTTGACTAATGGACTGGTCAGTTGTGATCCAATATTAACAAAAAAACTACTAATTTACTGTTGAATTAAAAAAAACACACACTAAAGTTTGGGTTTATTCGGCTAATTACACATTACAAAAATTCTAAATTTAAAATTTTTCTAAATTCAAAAGTCAAATCAATTTTTGAAAATTCATTTCATTTCTTATCTTTATTTTAATAAACCGATTTTTTTTTTCTTTTAAGAATGTACTTAATGGATATATATATTTATATTTTCTTTCGTGGTCACAAATGACAACTTTTATATATATATATATATAAAACATAACACGTACCACAAAGACACAAAACAAATATCAAAGAAGAAACATGAAGCGTCTCTTGGGGGTGACTGGTGGCGATGTTCGTGTCACATGGGGTGGGGTCATCACATCACTTCTCCCACTTGCTTATGCTTTTCTCTTTTTATTCGCTGTCTCTTACCATATACTGTAATCACCCTACCGACTGAAACAGAAACACTCTTTCTGAAGTGAACACACAGTAGAAAACCGATGCCCATCACTCAGAAACTTATGCCATGGGCTATTGTGGCGGTCGTTATGGCCGTCCTGGCCGTCTACTTCGAGTCATATCTCATCGGACCGGAGAATCTAGCGGAATCCAAAAACATTCTTGCTAAGGCAAGGGCAATCCCGGTTCCTGCAGATGGACCAGAGGGTATGGACTGGGATCCTCAAGGGGGAGGTCCATACGTCGGGGTCGTTGACGGTCGCGTCCTTAAGTGGAGAGGTGAAGAGCTTGGTTGGGTTGAATTCGCTCACTCATCTCCTCATAGGTATGTTTCAAATCCATGTTCGAGATCTCGGCCGAGTTGATATCTTTTGGTCAGAAATTGAGTACTTAACTATATCTATAAATTACAAAGAAAAGGAACAAACGAATTTGAGCTCCCTACAAGCAACAAGCCAATGTTTACCATCAGGCCACAGTAATTTTTTCTTGTTATATGAGCACAAAACATAGTATATAATACTAAACAAATATAGATGTCTTAAGAAAAATACCTAAATAATTATAAAAATAATCTTCAAAAACATTGTTTCAACGCATACTTTGGTCATGACATTTTTTCTATATTTTAATTTTATGTATAAATGAAGAGGGAACTGTTCAAGCCACAAGGTGGTGCCTACGTGTGGGAGGCCATTGGGAATGAGCTTCGAGAAAAAATCAGGAGATTTGTATTATTGTGATGGTTACTTTGGGGTAATGAAAGTCGGACCAAAAGGAGGATTAGCCGAGATAGTCGTAGACGAGGTCGCAGGTCAGAAAGTGATGTTTGCGAACCAAATGGATATAGATGAAGAAGAGGATATCTTCTACTTCAACGATAGCAGCGACAAATACCACTTTGCGTAATATCTAATTTCTCCTCTCTATAACTATAAGATTTAGCTAGAATAGTATTTTAAATTTTTTTTGCGTTTTTGCTTGGATCAGGGACGTATTATACGTGAATCTGTGTGGTGAAAAGACAGGAAGAGCGATTCAATACAATATGAAAACGAAAGAGTCCAAAGTTATAATGGACCATCTTCATTTCCCTAATGGTCTTGTCTTAAACAAAGATGCTTCGTTTGTTCTTTCATGTGAGGCTCCAACACAACTTGTACATCGATATTGGATCAAAGGACCAAAAGCTGGGACTCGCGACATATTCGCTAAGGTCCCTGGCTATGCTGACAACATTAGAAGAACCGAGACAGGAGATTTTTGGGTTGCCTTGCATTGCAAGAGAAGTCCATTTCTCAAGTTATGTCTGATTCATCCATGGATTGGGAAATTCTTCATAAAGACGTTTTCGATGGAGCTTTTGATTAATCTTGTCTCTGGAGGAAAGCCTCATGCCATTGCTGTGAAACTTTGCGGCGAGACGGGAAAGATTTTGGAGATACTTGAGGATAGTGAAGGTGCAAACATGAAGTACATAAGTGAGACTCAAGAGAGAGATGGTAAGCTCTGGTTTGGGTCAGTATTTATGCCTTTCATTTGGGTTCTCGACCGTAAGTGATTGCTAAGATTACATTACTGAAGTTTTCTAATTTTGGCCGCAATTGTTGGAACTTTTTACTATTCCGTTACGATTTTATATGTGTGAGGTTTGATGATAGTTTAAGGTTTTTAACTTCATCAGAGTATTTGCTGTATCTTTTTCTTTTTTTGGGTCTAAATGTTTGCTGCATCCTGTTTTGGTTTATTGTTAATTAGTGTGGCTTTGTACTATTACTTACCATGTTTATAATAACCCCACCAACATTCAGCTTGAGTGAAGCAACGAATCCAGCTTTAGTGTTTTGAAATTGTCGGAAACTAATTGGTACAATTTTAAGTATTTTCTTTTTGTTGATAAATACAATTCTAGTCTTGATTCCGTACACTTTCTAATTGGTGTTTGAGATTACTTTTATATTTGAATATAATCTTAACAGAAAAAATGTTTTTCTTTTTCTATTGTGTTATGCATGTATTTGGGTAAAAATAGACATGTATATCTATATATTAATAAATTTAGTATAATATTATATTTAATTTTTATTATTTACAATTACTACTAATTAGTTAATTATTCACGTTTAGTGACTTTATTAATACGTGAATGAAATAATTAAAAATATTACCCGTAAGTTCTACATCGAATATTGAAAAATCAGGAGATGAGTTGTGGTTATGAGTGAAATTACCACTCGAATTAAAGACTAACTGTTGTAAACAGAATTTTTTTAAAAGAAATTTAATAGTACTATCTTAAAATATATAATTAAGACGTAGTGTGAAACTTTAGCTCCACTTGCCACTCGCATCAAGCTTATGGGGTCCTTGATATTGAATTTATGTCATCCAACTGTTTTTCATCTGTTTTGTTCAAGCACATTAAACGTGCATCAAACTCCGTAGCTGACCATATTGCCAAAGAGGCTCTCTCTAAGGCCCAAGATGATCCATCCTTCCAATTTAAATCAACTTTCAGACCAAAAAAAAGTTTTTCCCTCTAGACTGACACTGTTTTTCAAACTTTTATTTAAATATATGTCTGATTTATTTCATCCCAGTCAAGGAACCAATTGAATTGTTATTTTTTTTTTCAAACTAGTCTAGTGGCTTTTAAATCTCACTTTTACTACTTCAGGTAGAGGATTCGATCCCTGATTCCTTGAAGATTTGTAAAGTGACTACACTACTAGGTCATCTGTCTTTGGCTACCAATTGAATTGTTCAGAAAAAAAAAACTCTTAAACCAAAAATTGGATAAATAAATATTTTTTAAAAGTAGACACATGGAATCGAATCTGCTTTATTCTATTTATTTACTTGTCTCTTACTTATTCTCCAACACGAAACAATCCACAACTTACCATACATGCTTATAATTAAGTAATTAGTCTTTCCACTTACATTTAAAACACATTTTGATCGGAAGAGAAAGCAAAGTAGAAAATCAATGCCGATCGGTCGCAACTGTCCCATTGTGGCGGTGGTTATGGCAGTCCTGGTCGTCTTCTTTGGACCATACATTATCGGACCGGAGACTATAGTGGGCTCTAAAAACATCCTTACAACGGCGAGGACAATCCCGCTTCCTGTGGATGGACCGGAGAGTATGGACTGGGATCCACAAGGGGAAGGCCCATACGTTGGAGTCACTGATGGTCGCGTCCTTAAGTGGAGCAGTGAAGATCTTGGCTGGGTCGAATTCGCCTACTCATCTCCCCACAGGTTTAATTATATATAAACTTACTTGTTCTACACCGAACCTCAACTAATCTCCCAAAAAATAGTACTCAAGACAAATTGACTCCGAATTTTCTATTGTAGTCTAATACATGAATTCGTCGAACCAAACATTGCACGGCTAAACTATACATATTTAGAACCAACGGGTGCACGGCTTAACATACATATATTTTTTGATAATCCAAATATTTAGGCCGAATCTTAAATAATCTCCAAAAGATAGTACTAGTGAATGGATTAACTACGAGTTTGCTATTGTGGTCTAAGACATGAATTCATCTAACCAATCATTGCAACTTCGTCAATTTTGTTTTGGTTGAAATCTAATTTAATACCGACGGGCTTATGCTATGATTCAGGATTAGTTAAGTTTTGGTCTAGATACTTGAATTAGAAAAAAATATATATACACCAACAAAAAGACCAAAATAATTATAACGTACGCTTAAAGAACACAATGTTTCAATGCATATATTTAGGTATAACTATATATAAGTACATTTTAATCTTCTTTATTGTATATTTATGAAGAGAGAATTGCTCAAGCCATAAGGTGGAACCTGCGTGTGGGAGGCCTTTGGGACTTAGCTTCGAGAAGAAAACGGGAGATTTGTATTTTTGCGATGGTTACTTTGGTGTAATGAAGGTCGGACCAAAAGGAGGATTAGCCGAGAAAGTCGTAGATGAGGTCGAAGGTCAGAAAGTCATGTTTGCGAACCAAATGGATATAGACGAAGAAGAGGATGTCATCTACTTCAACGATAGTAGTGATACCTACCACTTTGCGTAATATAACTTCACTTTTCAAACAAAGATCTAGAATAGTGTTTTAGAATATTCATAATATGTTGCATTCTTGCTTGGATTAGGGACGTATTCTACGTGTTTCTAAGAGGTGAAAAGACAGGACGAGCAATTCGATACGATAAGAAGACGAAAGAGGCCAAAGTTGTAATGGACCGTCTTCATTTCCCTAATGGTCTTGCCTTAAGCAAAGATGCTTCGTTCGTACTTTCATGTGAGGCTCCAACGCAACTTGTGCATCGATATTGGATCAAGGGACCAAAAGCCGGGACTCGCGACATATTCGCGAAGCTTCCTGGCTATGCTGACAATATTAGAAGGACTGAGACCGGAGATTTTTGGGTTGCCTTGCATTCCAAGAGAACTCCATTTTCTAGGCTATGTATGATCCATCCATTGATTGGGAAATTCTTCATAAAAACGTTAAAGATGGATATATTGATTTTTCTTTTCTCTGGAGCAAAGCCTCATGCCGTTGCTGTGAAACTTTGTGGGAAGACTGGAGAGATTTTGGAGATACTTGAGGACAGTGAAGGTAAGAATATGAAGTTTGTAAGTGAGGTTCAAGAGAGAGATGGTAATCTTTGGTTTGGTTCTGTATTTATGCCTTCGGTTTGGGTTCTCGACCGTCAGTGATTGATACACTTGCGTTATTGAAGTTTTAAGAAATATTACATTATATTAAAAGGTTTTAAACTTCAGAGTATATGCTGTATCTTGTAATTTACTGTAATGTTAATTTTTTCTTCTTTTAAAGCAATCTTGGTTTCTTTATGTTTTTTTCTTCCGTCTTTGAACTTTCATTTATCATACTGTTATTACATCATTCATTGTCAAAGCATAAAAAAATACAGGACATGAATCAAATATAAACCAATCTTGTTCACCGGGGCGAAGTATATGTTTTGCTAACTTGTCCACACATGAATTCTTGGTTCTGGAAACATATTGAATTTTCGAGCCCGAAATCATTTTGTTCCAGTCCAAAATCGTTTGTTTAAATTGCTGTAGATGAAGATTAGCACAATTTGTATTGAGAAGATTTATAATATCCTGACAGTACTTTTTAAGTATACTAGGCAAAATACGAAAAAAAATCTTTATCTATACTATATTTTAAAGAGCCTAAATTTTTTTTTAGTAAGATATGATTTAAAGTACCCTAAGCTGTTTCTGTGGAAAGCTCTCCACAATGTACTACCTACAGGAGAAGCACTCGTAAACCGGAAAATATTAGAATCAAGTGCCTGCAAGAGATGCAATGAAACAGAGACAGTGGAACATCTCATGTTTACCTTCCCTTAAGCGAAAAGGGTATGGAATCAGATCCCTATACAGAAGCCATTCGCTCTACAGTTAACCTCCTCACTAAGTGAGATCCTATATATCATATATCTCCCACCGGCAGGTATCACAGCTGGATCCATCATCCCTTGGGTTGGATGGGCACTATGGACATCCAGACTCTCTGACCCTGATCCAAACGTTAAAGAGAAGAACAGGACATAAAGATCTCAACAACATTGTCTTCGACATTACCTCTATCTCTCACGCCTTTGATTACATCTGCTTTAATTTCATTGGGCGAAAATTTAATGGCGTTGCTGATAGCATTGCAAAAAAGGCCTTGCCACAGGCCCATGTTGTATCAGACCCTTAGCCTCTTTAATTAAGTATTTCTTTTGACCCAAAAAAAAATAATTTGAAGGAGCCCAAAATAAAAAAATGATCCAATACATTGAATATGACCACTACTAAATCATTTTCTTTGGTCAAATAGCATTTTTAGTGGTACTTTTCATAACTTTAATTAATTGGCATTTGTGTATTGGTTCCTAATTTTTTCTTTAATTTGATTTTCTAATTAAAATATTATCAAAGATCGAAATAGACCAGACCCAAAAGTCTGTAGTGCTGAGCAAAGCTGGCACATCTCACGATTGGAGAGTGTGCGACCGAAGACGATGATTGGTTGATCGGTAGGACGGAATAAGTAGAGGAAAAGCCAAGAAGCGAGGAGACAGAGGAAGAAGACGAGAGAGAAAGGATGAGTCACGAGAGAGAATCCAACAATAATTGTAGCAACGGCAAGGTAATTGACTTTGAAATACAAGTAATTCTTGCACATACGAGCAGCATCGTCGGAGGTCGACTCAGGTTTTGATAATGCAGAACGATCCGCGAGCCCAGCCCAACGACGACGCTTAGAGAGATCGTTTTTGACAATTTCGGTGATCTGTGGCTAAGAATCGACAGGGAAGGGAGCTGCAGATGGGTCCTAAATAGGTGTTATTTGAGTCTTAAATTAGTTTAAAATTGGTGAAGCATTAGGTTAAGATTGTAACCGAGAAATTGGTTAAAAATAAATTAGTGATTTATATAATTAGATTGATTATGTATAATTTAGGTTCAGTTAGATTGTAATTAGTATACTTTAGGTGTAATTAGATTTCTGAATATAACTTTGTGTGCAATTAGATTTCTGAACAATAAGTAGATCAATTGTTATATCCAATTTTTAAGGTGGATATATAAAAAAAAGTGGGGCTCATGCAGAAGTGGTGAGAGAAGACAATATGTATGACAACAAATTAAGTTGCCGAGTGGGGCTCATGCAGTTGCTCGTCTTCTGCACACTCACTCTTTTTTCTCCTTTCTATTCTCTGTCTCTAACTTCATTTGTTTGTTATTCATTTTTTTATTTATGTGTATGTGTTCAATATTTATGTTTCATACATACATACGTAGTAATCATATTCAAACAAATACATTTACTATTTGTTTTTTTTTTTTTTTGGTGTTGCCACTTACTTTTATTATTTGTTACAAGTCAAACAAAAACATTTATTAAGAGAAGTCATAAACGTCCTAAGCTCTATGAAAGTTGAAAAAAAAAAAACTGTAAACGTCCTAAGCCCTATCATTAAACTCGTGCTATTTTGTTTTATATACTTATTTAAATAATATAAATTGTTACGTTTCTCAATTTTCATCCTTTCATTTTCTGTGGAAAGGAAAATGTTTATTTTCCATATTAGATATTATTTTTCTTGTTTAATAAAATGTACTTTACCCAAACTTGTGAAATTAATAGAAAAAATCAGAATAAATAGAAGATAATCAAAAAATTGACAATCAAGTGAATGTGGACCCTTAATTCCTGGCATTTTGTAAGCAATCATACCATTTACATGTATATATGCCAAAAGGAAATTGTTTTCTTTCATCTATATAAAGTTATAAAAGAAGGAAATGTCTTACAATTTTTTATCGAATCTACAAATCCCAAGATTACAAATTTTATCCCATAAAATATATTTTGACACGAATTCGACATGTACGAAAATTATTAATTATTTCTGACATCTTATATATATATATAACCAACATAACTCTGACCACAAAGACACAAAACCAAAAAACAATCGGAAAATATGAAGCTTCTTTTGGTGGTGGCGATTATCGTTGCCATTTTTATTAGTCTTACTGAATTTTCCGACGAAGGAACAAAACATGGAGAATGTATGTTGACTGTTCATTTCCCTGATTTTCGTCTAATTCCGACAACTGGAGCTTTAGGACCGGAGAGTTTTGTCTTCGATTTCTCCGGAGATGGTCCTTATACCGGTTTATCTGATGGTCGTATTGTTAAGTGGTTAGCTAATGATAGCCGTTGGATCGATTTCGCAGTCACCACCTCAGCAAGGTACGCTCTAATTTCTCTTCTTTTTTTTTTTACTTTTATTGGTTTTTTTGTTTGAGAATTTTTATTTTTGTGGGTTTAACTCCTTCAATTGTATCCACCAACTCCATTGTCCCATCAAAATTATTGATATCTTTATGTAAATACAAGAATCGTAAAATTACTTCCTCTGCAGTTCTAGCAATGAAAGAAATACATTGGGCTCACTATCTTATTTTTTCATAGATGATATCGAATAATATTCTATCTACAATTCATCATTCAATCCGCTAAACTCCAAACAATACTGAAAAATATATTTGATCAAGTGGTTAACCTTTCGATTCCAAACAATTGCATAATTTTATGTGATATTGTTTGGGGTTTTAGAATAGGATTTTGGCAAAAAAATCAACATTTTAATCCAATTGTATACATAAAAAAGCCCCAAAAAATATCATGCAGCTTTAATTAAATTCTCTATAATCGAGTTTTGTGAACATTAACCAGTTGACCTTCTTTCGATGTATACATTTATATCACGTATAATCGTTTGGTTTTATTAAAATTTTAATTTAATAAAATTAAAATGGAATTCAAGGCTAGTGAAAGGTACATCGTTAGTTTCTGCATATGTACTTCAGCTTTCACATGGTCAACTTGGTTGTTTTAAAATTGCAATTGCAAATCTAACTTTCTGAATCAAAACTTTCGTTACTTTGGTGTGCATGTGAAGTTCCCATTTCGGGGGATTCTAAACCTCAATTGCATGTGCATATATTTGCATATTTTGACTATACTTTAAATAAACCCTGTGTGAAAAATAGCAAAAGTATATTTGAAGAAATAATTAATGAAGATGATGATTATTCTTCGCAAGCAATTTATGTTTTGATTCAATGCAGAGAAGGTTGTGAGGGTCCGCATGAGCACCAACGCACGGAACACGTGTGTGGACGACCATTGGGCCTTGCCTTTGATAAATCCTCTGGTGATCTTTATATTGCCGATGCTTATATGGGCCTTCTTAAAGTTGGGCCAAATGGTGGTATAGCCAATCAGGTATTGCCACGTGAGCTGAATGAGCAACTTCGGTTTACCAACTCATTGGATATTGATGCACGGACCGGAGTTGTGTACTTTACCGACAGTAGTTCGGTTTATCAACGAAGGTAATATTCTGTCAACTTTTAATCATCTTAGATTAATAAATCATGTTGTGTGACAAAATACACATTGATACATACATCATTACTGGTATTAGTACCAAGACTTTAGAACTTAAATTTGCAAATATTCTAAAATTTAAAAATTTCTAGAATATTTAATTACTAGACTAAATGGACATGAGTGTATAGAAGTAGTTTACATTTTTTTTTTTAAGATTGTGTCCAGTCAAATAGTTAAGTGTCACATCTATTATTTTGTATTATCTGAATTAGAGGTTCTGAAGAAAATTTAGCTATAAAAATAAGTTTTTTCAATATAATTATTGAAAAAAGAAATTTAGATCACCATAAGTCCATAACCTTCTATTGTGATATTTTTTGAAAATTATCAACTTTTAAATTGATGTTATTTTTGGCAGGAATTATATAGGGGTGATGCTGAGTGGAGACAAAACCGGTAGACTGATGAAGTACGACCCAAGTAGGAACAAAGTGACAACTCTTTTAAGTAACCTAGCGTTCCCAAACGGTGTCGTTTTAAGCAAAAACGGTGATTACCTTCTCGTCAGCGAGACCGCCACGTCTCGGATCCTACGTTACTGGCTCAACGACACGTCGAAAACATCTAAAAATCGTAAGAGCTACGATATTTTCGCGGACCGGCTTCCTGGATTTCCAGACAACATAAAGAGGAGTCCACGTGGCGGATTTTGGGTAGGTTTGAACACAAAACACTCAAAGCTAACAAAGTTCGCTTTATCGAACTCGTGGCTTGGACGTGCCGCTTTGGGCTTGCCGGTGGATTGGATGAAGGTCCATTCAGTTTGGGCTAAGTATAAAGGGAATGGCATGGCCGTGAGGTTGAGTGAGGATAGTGGCGTAATAACGGAGGTTTTTGAGGGTAAAAATGGAAATAAATGGATATCTATAAGTGAAGTGGAGGAAAAAGATGGAACTCTGTGGATTGGATCTGTGAATACTCCTTTCGTTGGGATGTATAAAATCTAAAAGTAACTAATGCAAATTATGCCTTTATAGCATTTATATAATTCATTCAGAATTTCGATCTGTGAATTTTACAGTTACATAGTTGTTACTATGATTATTTTTATGGGTAAGAAATCTTCATTTATAGACTATACTTTGTTTAATTAGTAAAAAAATTATATATAATTACGACTTAGCCACAAATAAATAACATTTTTAAATCTTTACGTATAAACTATGATTTATAGAATTAGTTAAAAATTTTCTTGCTGTAACTATATAGTCGTTACTAGAAAAAATAACTAGTAGTGATGATTTTTTTTTGGTTATTCATGAATTTTCGTAGTTGTTTTAATACATGCTACTTTAGCCACTAAAAAAAATAGAAAGCAACTTAACTCTTTCATAGTGAAACAGTTGTTATTATTCATAATCATTACGAGAAAACTACAAAACAACAAATACTTTATTGTGGTAACTACTTATGAACTTTTTGTTCTTTTATTTTGACATAGGTAAGTTATAGGAACTAACCATGCAGTACATGCATACAAAGATAGAGATTTCGTGTTACACGCCAAATCATGGCTTAGCTTCTTCCTTCTTCTTATCTTCCTCCGTAGCCATCTTCCTGGGGCAACAAGCACTGCACTGTCCATAAGCATAGCTTCCACAACAACCGTACTTACATCCACGACGTTGTTGGGGCTCAACAACATCAGCTTCGGCTTGAGCACGAGTGCAACAGTAGTTGCACCGTCCATAACGCCATCCACCACAACATCCATATTTACAACCACCACCCCAACCACCACCACGCTGTTGAGGCTCAACATCATTGCCCTCAACAGTCTCGGTCTCTAAGGCTTGTGGCTCTACTACATCGGTTTCAGCTTGAGGACGAGCGCAACAGTAATTGCACCGTCCATAACGCCACCCACCGCAACATCCAAATTTACAACCACCCCAACCACCACCACCAAAACCGCGCTGCTGAGGCTCAACAACGTTGGCCTCAACAGTCTCGGCCTCTAAGGCTTGTGGCTCTACGGTTTCGGCTTGAGGACGAGCGCAACAGTAGTTGCACCGTCCATAACGCCACCCACCACAACATCCGTATTTACAACCACCACCACCACCACCCCAACCACTACCACCACCACCCCAACCACTACCACCACCAAAGCCACGTTGTTGAGGCTCAACGTCGTTAGCCTCAACAGCCTCAGTCTTCAAAGCTTGAGGCTCTACAACAACGTCATTTGCCTCAACTTTGGTTTCCGTGGACTGTGGTCGGCTGCAACAAGCAGCGCACTGTCCATAAGCATAGGCTCCACAACAACCGTACTTACAACCGCCACGGCCACGCTGTTGCGGCTCTACCGCATCGATTGCTTCAGTACTTGGTTTCACGTCTTCTTTAGCTGGACATGATACATATGTTATACACCATGGATTCAAATATTCATTCATCAACATATGCGTAAGTGTAAAAGAGAAATCATAAATGTAAAGTTGTACATACCTTTTGTTGCATCGTTGGATGTTTCCGCAAAAACAACGAGGGAGAGGGAAAAGAGCAAAGCCAAGAGAGCAAGAGACTTGAGGTTTCTCATTCTTGTTTGTTTTCGTTACAAAACAGTATTGGGTTGTTCGGTTTGTGAGTGAAGAGTGTATGAGCATAGCACATATCTATTTATAGTTGAGCAGCAAAACATGCGACAAGAAACCAGTCAAATATGTCGAGTGAGGCAAGATAATGATTTTATTTTTGGGCATTTTCTTTTTTTTACATTTTATGGAAAAAATAAATCATATTAAAATTGTGTGGTTACGGCTATGAAAAAAATCACACCATCAAATAGATATGATCTAGCCACGATTGTTCCTATACGTTTTATAGTTACTATTGTTGATATACAATCGGTACAAAATAATTCGTAGCTAGAACACACCTATTTGATAATTTTTCATGGATCTTTGATAAATTTTTATGGTCTTTTCTCTAGCTGCGATTTAGACATATCTATTAACAAACAGTTATACAATTATATCGAGATTCTCAAATGCCTAAGATGCTTAGTTCCATCAAGATATTGCAAATAACAGATGAGATTTGAGTTTTGAAATTGCTTACAAAAAGACGAGATAGTATTTCGATTCTAACACTTAAGTGAATTATTTAATACTATTTCTCCTTTTTTCGTTAATTATAATTTATACAATGCTATGTTACCATTGACGTTGTGCAAAAAGAAGGTATATCTATCGATGTCATCATGTCACGAACATAATTACGACAAAAGTTGAAACTACATGCATATATAATAATCATATATCTGTTGGTCTCTATACTAACAAATAAATTAATATCACAATTTAGACGGATACGTTTTTTGTCAACTAGCATTTCTCTTGGATATATGTTCCACACTAATTATAATACTATTAATAGAATTTCAATTTAAACATAGATATTATAATCTAAGTATAGAAAGATAAAATTAAGAATTATTAGCCGAAAAAATTATAGATTATTTAAAATGTTTAATTTTACTTGTTGATTTTCAAATGCTGGAA
Organism: Lepidium africanum; assembly: GCA_900406405.1. Lineage (NCBI taxonomy): Eukaryota > Viridiplantae > Streptophyta > Magnoliopsida > Brassicales > Brassicaceae > Lepidium > Lepidium africanum. Next base: position 26,753 of record OVAX01001454.1, on the reverse strand, counting down.
ATTCTGAATAAAGTAAAGTAATTTATTTATCAAATTATTGTTAATTTTATAATATGAAAATAGTCACAGCATAATGACAACAAAAAAAATTATAGGTTGGTAGTTTTTGTTAGTCTTATGATTAGGATGATCTTATTAATAATTACGGTATTATAGATTTGTTCATTCCTAATTTAATTAATTAGAACAAAATTAAAATTATATGGATCAGATTTTTTCGATTTTAATAAAAAATAAAAAAAAATATCGGCTAGAATAGAGTTGATGCGAGAATACAAATTAAACACTACATTTTGAAACAAAAATATATTGTCAGAAGATCCATAAATAAGAGTTGAATGTTAAAAACCATTTCAAGTATCGACAACAAAACTCTTGTGTGTGGTTCCATGTGTAATATCATGCTCTACACATGAAGTGTGCATGGAACTTACACGTGTCGAAATAGTAATCACAAAGTCCAACTCTTGGACTTTAACTCTCACTGTTCGAACTTCGAAATGATAATGTTGGCTTCTATACTACATTCCAAACAACAATGGCACAATCGCAATTCAAACTCTTCCTTCTTTTGGTCAAAGTTACTAAATTGCTCTATATGAAAAGAAAAAGTGGACCGACTGGTATATAGCCTATCGAATTGATATATTACTTAAACCGACTGATAAATTAACCAAACCATTGTCTACATGAAGCAAGCATATCGAGAACAAACTTTACTCTCTTTTTTTCTTCGTTAACCACAAAATTTGTATTGAAATTCTAGTCTATGTGATTCGGAATTAGATACTTTTTTCTTTTCATTAGAGATCGAACTAACAACAATAAGGCTAATTATTATGCTTAAACCACTATAGTCCACAATACCGTATGAATATTACTAGCAACTAATACTACCATTTAATTATACTCAACCAAACCCTAAATATTATTATGTAAAATATATACATTCTCATTTGAATTGAGTTTCAATAGAAGAAATATAAAAATAGACATTTAAATATCTGACTAAAAAATAATTCTCCAATAATCCTGGCTTTTGAATCCTAGATATTTTTCTTATTGTTACTTATCTGATTAACATTTTAAAAAATGTTTGTACAGTTGATAAATGGATCATATGTACAAAATTCTATCAATATTTAGTTGTTAACTTAACTGGAAAAGATTGGAAGAAAAAAAGCTTTATCGAAAAGAAAACATAATTATCCCTTAACATTGAACAGAGTGGGTAGGAGGGAGCCAGTCTTTCGTCTCGTCAGTAGCCGTTAAACAGAGGGAGTAGGAGGACGCTTATCGCCGGTTACCGTCAACCGGAGTGGGTAGGAGGATGCTTCTCGCTGGTTGCCGTTGAACGGAGTGGGTAGGAGGAAGAACGGCTCCATTTCTCGTCGGTCATTGTTTAGGGTTTCTTTTCGGAGTGGGCTAGTGGTTTAATCTCGTCTGGACCGTGGTAAGGTGAGAGCCCAATTGGAATTGGACTTGGCTTTCTTTTTTTCTTTCTTTTTGTTTATTTTCCTGCAGGTCCTTGTGTTTAGCAATTCTAATGTTTCCCCCTCTGTAAAATCCATTTATTTAATCGAAGACCCTTTAAAAAAAAAAAAAAAAAAAATTATCCCTTAACATTTCGATAACATAATCTAAATGTAATGTAAGCGTACTCTAAATGTGCGGTTGAAATTACAAAAGTAATGGCAACTTGTGAGACCGAAAATGAAATTTGAAGTCTAAACTATTATTTTTTTTTTGTCAAAAGGAAGTATGAACTATTTGAAGGCGGAAATTTTTAACGTAATTGAATTACACGTCACATTAATGTGCCAAAAATTCCATAATACTTTCAAGCCAAGTCTTTTTTTTGGTCGAACCACGGGAGGCTTACCTTCCCGCTTTATTCAAAACTAAATAAACAAATTACAAAATAACTCTACGAATAGTAGAAAAACCAAAAGAGTCACTAGAAAAAAGCTCTTGGACACAATCCGGAGAAAAAATAAAAGAATGATAACCTAAAGGTAAAGAAAAAACATAGTTTGTTAATCTATCGGCTAGACAATTAGCTTCCCTATACACATGCGAAAATTAGACTACACAGTCCCTTGATATCAAGCCATAGCACAGACGTACTAGGAAGGACAACGGGTGCTCATCATTAATCCCCGTTGTCAAAAAGCCCACCACCATCTTGGAATCAATCTCCACCTCCAATCTAGTCACCTTCTTATCCCATGCTAGCATCAAGCCATAATAAACCCCCCCAAAGCTCTGCTAAAGGAACGGTACAAGAGCCAATATGCAATGAAAAACCACCACACCAGCCACCGTACTCGTCCCGCAGAACACCACCCGCGGTCGCCGTTCCCAAATGTCCCCTCACAGCCCCATCCGTATTGAGTTTAAACCAGCCATGACTCAGTGCAACCCAAGCAATACATCTTTCACCTCTTACACACTCCCTGCTTTGAGCCGAGTGTGCTATATACACTTGATTCACCTCCTTACTCACGTCTCGAATGAATTGGGTACGATCCCTATAATGCCCTTGTGTCCCAAATACATTTCCACACCTCCACTTCCAATCCCACCAACAGGCAATAGCGAACATAATATCCCAATCCTCAACCGAGCTAACTTGTGGACACAAGTTCATATATACCCATTCAAGCAGCAAGGCTTGAAAGAAACAGCTTTGATCTCTAGGTGGGACCAACCGTTGCCATATTCCCAACATTGCCGAACAATCTTTCAGGATATGTAAAATAGTCTCAGGAGCTCCTCGACACACTTGACAAATATCAGACGAACTAATGTGTCTCCGAAAACATTCAACATTAGACATGATTACTTGATGAGAACACAACCAAAGAAAAATTCGAATTCATTCAGGAACGAGTACCGTCCAAATCCGAGCAAAAAAACCCGACATATATTGCTGAGAGACACGCACACGTCAGGAACTCATAAGCAGACTTAACGGTGAATTTACCATTTTCTGTGGCACCTCAAGCCATATGATCATTGGATCTGGTCACCTCATCAACCACCACTGAAAGTAGACGTAGTCGGACATGGTCAGATATAGAGGGCAGAATATGAGACATATCCCAACCAACACCATTTGTCCAAAGATCACAAACATGTTTATGTCTCTCATTAGCCGGTATAGGAATCAACACATTCTCCGACAGTGGAGAATCAAGCAGCCACGTATGGTCCAAAAACTTAGTCAAACGACCACTCCTGATAACCCATCGCATCCCAGGTTTGATCACTTCTTGAACTCCAAGGCAAATACTCCTTCAGGTCGACGAAGCAATACTCACATTACAAAACCATTCATCCTCGTGTATCGTTTTGACTTTATACTTAGCCTGTAGCAGCTGAGACCAAAGGCTAGTAGTATCATATAAGAGACGCCATCCAACCTTAGCAAGTAACGCATGATTCATTTCCTTTGACTTGAGGATACCAAGCCCACCATCCTTTTTCGGCAAAAATACTGTGTTCCAAGAAACAAGGTGCTGCTTTTTATGCTCAACACTACTTCCCCAAATGAAACCACGAGACAGTCTATCAAGTGCCTTAAGAGTAGACGCCGAAAGAGAGATAATACTCATAGTATGCACCAGAATCGATGTTAGGACTGCTTTAGTAAGTATAATATGTCCTGCAAGACTCAGAGTCTTATGTTTCCAGCCAGTAAGATGGGAGGAAACCTTTTCCAGAACCTCTTTGAACGTGTCCTTGTTAATATGTTTTTGTAGAATTGGGATACCAAGGTATTTACCCAAATTTTTCGTCGATTTAATACCACTCACATCAGTAATCATCTTCTCTAAGTCACGGCTTACATTACCAAAGAAAAATATCTTTGATTTTTCCAAGCTGACCCATTGCCTAGAAGCTTGGCAAAAAATATCTAACACACACCGAATCACTCTTATTTGTGAAACCGAAGCTTCGGAAAACAAAATGATGTCATCGGCAAAGAACACATGAGAGAGTTGTGGCCCACCGCGAGACAATTTAATAGGCTTCCACTCCTTAGCCCCAACAGACCGATCAATTAAGTGACAAAGCCTCTCCATACAAAGCACAAAGAATATGGTGATAACGAGTCACCTTGACATAACCCACGCTCAAGACCAAATGATTCCATTTTTTCTCCGTTCCACAACAAGCTCATAGATGCATTGGTCACACCCGACATAATCCACCTATCCCACATCTCTGGTAACTAGGCTGCACAAAGAGTATCTTCTAAAAAATCCCATCTAATCTGATCGTATTCTTTCTCCAAATCAAGTTTAAGAAGCATCCACCCTTTTCTCCCTTGCTTCATGCTCATTGAGTGTACCGCCTCTTGTACGATCACAATATTGTCTATATTAAGTCTGCCCAAGATGAAAGTAGATTGAGTTGCACCAATTAACTTTGACCTCGCGGGCTTCAACCGCATCATCAAAGTCTTCGTGATTGTTTTAAAAAGAACATTACAAAGACTTATTGGACGAAACTGAGTTATACGCTCAGGCTTCAATACTTTGGTAATTAAAATAACAATAACATCATTAGCTCCTGCGGGCAGCACACCGGATTCGAAAAACTCGAGAGCAAACCTCGAAACCGAACTCCCAACAGTTTCCCAATTACTTTTATAGAAAACAGGTTGATATCCATTAGGACCGGGAGCTTTATAGCTACCCATGCTCTGAACAGCACTCTCCACCTCAACAGGACCAAAAGCTCTTGAAAACTCCAACACCTCACCATCTGAAAGCCTAGGGAAACCTTCACGTGATATATGAGCGGGGGACAAACTCACATCATGCATTGAATATAAAGTTTGGTAGTATCTCGTTGCTAGCTCCTCCAAAGCTTTCAGATCCGAGACCCATACACTCTCATCATTCATCAAGCTCTCAATCTTATTCCTTCTTCTCCGAATAATGGTTGAGGTATGAAAAACGATGTATTTCGATCTCCCAAAGTAATCCACTTCACTCTAGATATATGAAACCATAACAACTCCTTTTGCTCGAGAATTGTATCAACTTCTTGGATAAGCTTACTCTCATCCCGCAAAAGATCATCGGATTGGTGATTATCAAGCTGCCGTTGGATATCTTTTAACTGCGATATTTTCCTCTTCTTAAGTAAATTAATATTACCAAAGACTTCTTTATTCCACTTCTGTAATGCTTTCTCTAACCTTCGCAGGGCCATCATAGTACTAATACTTGTGTCCCATGATGTACGTAAGAGATCTTTAAACCCGTCGTGTTTCATCCATACAGCTTCAAAATGATATGGACGACATCTCGGGTTACACACTACCTCAGGACAGAGATGAAGAAGTAATGGTGCATGATTGGAGGACAAGAAAGGAAGGTGAGAGACCGAAACCTCCTGCTAACGAATTCTAGCCTCAGCACAACAAAGAACACGGTCCAGCCGCTTAGCTACAAAGTTCCTTGCCGTCTACCCTCTTTTCCAAGTGTACTTATTCCCCTTAAACACCATATAAACCAGAGAGACGTCATTCATCCATGCACAAAACTCGAGAGAATTATGCGATAATTGTCCGTTCCCTCCTATCCGTTCATCCAACCTCGCGATAGTAGTAAAATCCCCTCCCAAAACCACTAGATCGGGAAACTACAAACCATGCGTGTTAATTCACCCTAAAGACCAACGATCAGGTTCAAAATAAACTGTCCGGTATCAATACGTGCACATATATACTGATCCGCCGACTCCAAAATAGAGACCATACCCAAATCCGACCTCCACAAGAGCCAAATCCCACCATTCTTACCATTAGTATCAACTAAAATAGACATATCAAAGCCCAATGTCTGACAAATTCTTTTTGCTCGGTCACCACTAGAATGAGTCTCAAACACACCAAGCACATCCACCTTATGCTTCTTCAGCAAATATCAAATAGACCTTCAAAAATTGGGTTTATTCGCCCCCCCAGCGACAGTTCCAAAAGAGACAATTCATCATGAGATAAACAAAAAAATCAACACAAACTACCATTTGCACTTGAGGCAAAATATCCATGTGCACTTCACCATTTGCAAATCAACACAAACTGTATATTTATTGTCCCTTGTAAATCACGAGGCAAAATATCCATGTGCACTTCACCATTTGCATCATCGTTCATATTCGGTATACCATCAAGAATTGTTAATGTACGAGCACCAATAGAAGGTACAACACTCAACTTGTCCGCCAAAACCTCCTCTATCCGCAATCTTTTACCTGAATCCGAACGATCAGGCATCTGAGACACCGAGTTAAAGATTAATCCCCGAACCGGTTTAATCCCAACTTGCTTTGGCTTTGCTTTCTTGTTCAAATTTCTAACCCCCATGACTTTACGAAAATGTGTACCCATCGTAGTTTCGGTTTTAGGAGCTTCCAAAGTACCACCACTCCTTGTACCAACATCCCCATTACCACTCGAGTCCAGAGTTTGTGAGAAGACAAACACATTCTCCTTGTTGGCATCACTAACCCCATCCGCCTTCACAATCTCTTGTGGACCTTCATCCTCCACAACCATCTTAAGCTTATCAAAACGATTTTGGTTACACTGACCACCTGATAAGCTAGGTGTTTCCCTAACATGTTGGACCGGTAAGTCACGTCGACGAGCGACTTTCTTAGCAGCCATGAATCCATCACCAACTATCTTAGGCGCCTCAACAATACCACTCCCCGAAGCAAACCTATATGTATTGTCCGGCACAGACGAAAAGACCACCACATGGCCTCGTCGTGGGCACACACCCGCTACATGGCCATATATTCCACACTTAGCACAAATTATTGAAAGACCTTCGTATTCAACAAAGAACTGTTCTCCATTCACCAGCACTGTTCCTTTCAACAGTTTAGACAAGTCTACTTCCATGCACACACAAGCAAAATGAGCACGATCTATAGTTCTTGTAAAGCCATCCACCTTAATTGGATCACCAACTCCACGAGCTATGGTCATAATTATCGCCGTATGGTAATAATATACCGGCAACTGAAACAAACAAACAAGCAAAAGCAGAATTACTAGCATTTAAAGCCGAGTCTTAAAATCTCACAGGGTCGCAAAAATCCCACTCATAAATAAGTCGAGTCTTAAAATCTCACAGGGTCGCAAAAATCCCACTCATAAATAAGTCGAGTCTTAAAATCTCGTCGGGTCGCAAAAATCCCGCTCATAAATAAACCGAGTCCCTAGAATCTCACTCAATATTAGCCGAGTCAAAAACCTCGCACACATTAAGACGAGTTTAAATCACACCGAGTCCCTAAAATCTCGTTCAATTTTAGCCGAGTCAAAAACCTCGCACAAACTAAGCTGAGTCTGAACTCGCCGAGTCCCTAAAATCTCACTCAATTTTAGCCAAGTCAAAAACTTCGCACAATTTAAGCCGAGTCTAAATCTCGCCGAGTCATTAAAATGCTCGAAAATATAACACCCGTGTCAAAATAAAACGAGTTAACTAAATTCTACTAAAGCTAAAAGATCTTGAGTCTCAAAACCTCATCAAGCAATCTCTGAACTCTTCAAAAAAAAAAAAAAAGGAAAGCAAGAAAGTAAAAGGAACCACAGAAGTTTATACATGAAACAATGTTTTTACAAAAATCCAATTAAAGGGAAATAACATGTCTTACAAAAAATAAATCAAAATGGAGAAGACAAAAATTTTAAGCGTTGGTCTCGTGTTGCCCTGCTTTGGCATTTTCTCTCTCAACCGAGTCGTCCTCAACGGCAACCTTTAAAAAGAATAATATCTTTGTTTGAGCCATATTGGTTGAAACCCCGGATAAGAACATAGACAATTTCAAAATCCTTTATATCAACCTTTGGAGCATCCTCAAACCCAGGAGCAGTAACCTCGTTGGGATCCACCTTATATGCGAGGACCTCGTTCCAAGCTAGAGCAGCTTCCTCCAGAAGGGGAGACTCACAGAACTCGAAACTCGGCATGACCAGATCATCTGGAAGAAGAGTCTTGACAACCTCCTTATCCACAAGAGCCTTGGTCAAAGCAAGCCCAGAAGACCCGAAGGAGATTATATCACTATCAACCGGAGACTTCCTCTTCAACAGACGCTTCAGAAGATCATCGTAGCCGCACATCTGAGCATAACTCAGGAGATTGGTCAAGCTAGCAACAAGATAGTCAAAATGGTCCAAGATCCTCTTAAGACTGAAACAAAAATAAGAAACCTCATTAGCATTTCGGATGTGCGAAAGAATAAAAATACTAAATCTCACATTGGAAAGTCCCAAGTCCATTCTGAAGAGAGGAGATTGCGGCTTTGTTTTTCTCTGCCTCCCGGAAAGCAGAGTCAGAATCAGAATTCGTGGAACTAGACTCGGATTTATCCCTCTCCATGATGACGATAGTTTATATATATGAGAAAATAAAAACCAACTTGGGAAAAAACAAGTAGAGAGAGAAGGAATAGAGAGAAGTTACCTCGATAAATCTCGGATGAGAGTAAAAAGTAAAGAAAATGAAGCGATATTTATAGGGGAAAGGTGGAAGTCAAAGCGGCGCAGAGAAAAGGCCCACAGAAAACCTAGGTGACCGCTCGAGTAACCTAATCGCAGACTGACACGTGGACCGAAGGTTCCAGAAGCAGGTAACTTTCTGACTAAGAAATTCCAACTTAATTTTCCGAATCTGGGGGAGGACAATTGTTGGAGGTGGATCCAAGATCATACTTTGGTCCACGGGAAACAATAGGCCCAACACGCTAAGTGTTCAACTCAGAAATAATATCGAAGTCTCAACTCGAATATTCTAATCAACTCGGAAGAATTCCTTCTCGAAAGCGCGCTAAAGCTTGAAGGAAGTCGGACGACACGTCATCAAACGAAGAAATGGAAATTTTCCTATTCCGACAAGGAAAATTTCCTAAAATCTAGCTAGAATCTTCAGATAAGATCAAATCCTGAAAATTGTATATTTTCCTTTGTAACTGCCTCTATATTCTATAAATAGAAGAGAGGATCCTCCAAAAAGGATCAGCTTTTTGGGCACACATTAAGCAGTAAAGTCATCTCGTCAACCATTCCTTGCGTAACACTCTTTCTCTCTGAATCTCTAGAAAATCTTTGCCCAATCTTCTTCACCTTTTATCAGAATTGCAGTTTAGTCACCTCGTGCTAGACCTGATTCGAACACTCGAGATGATCAATTTTATTTGTTAATTTATAATAATTATTAATTTACTAAGTCTTTTATATATATATATATATATATATATTGCTGAATAGTTTGTGATCTAGTGATTTTTTTGTGCAAAACACTTAATTAGAGAATTCTAGGTTCAAGTCTATTAGGGAAGAAAAGTATTAAAATATTTTTCTAGCTTAATAGTGGTCCGGTAAATGAATGGTAATTTTTGTTTTTGCCGTCTAAATGATTTAATTTATTGATAATGTTACTTTTACACAAGTGGGCTTACACTTAAGATTACAAGTAAACATTAAAGGTCATGGTAAATCGTATAGGCCCAACAACAACTATTATTATTCTACAAGTCATTCCGATCATATCTCATAGCCATGTGTCAGACATTCGACTTTTGCTTATTCACGCGTCAGGTGAACGGCCTTGCCGGCATGCACCACCGAAATCAAAGTAAACCCGTCGGTATTTGCCATCTTCACCAAGTTATCAATTTCCTCCGCAAACCCATCTAGAATGTTGAAATTTTAAAGCAAAACTACCATTGAAGATCACATGGTACATCCAAACCTGAGCAAATCCGACTAAACGGAGAGTTATGTCTCAGAGAATTGGGTAAACGAGCAGAAAACATAAAATCGACGGCAACTATAGATGAAATTGATGCTCTATCCGAAACAAAATCGGAATTGAGCCCGGATTATCGGGATAAAGAGGAGAATTAAAATTTGAATGAAGAAAAGAAAATTTGCCAGAAGAAAAAGTGAAACCGATCTAATCAAAAGTTTAAGAAACCTAAGATCAAACTAGAAGAAATATAGCTAAAGACCCATTACATCTTCAATAGTATAAGGAGCACTAGAAACACCGAAGAAACGATCTCTGGAGAAAGTTACCGACTCAACTAATACTTAGTCTGACAATGAATACCAAATCCTTTCTGAAAGATGGAGATTGGAGAAGATAAAATTGATAAATTTTATGTCCGAGAAATACGGTCACCGGAACTCTTTTTATCTCCTCTCGCTAGAGAGAATAGTTTTCTTTAATGGTGATTTCAAAAAAGAAAAAAAAAAATAGACTAAGTACAATAAATGAATGGTAATTTAGGTCTAAAGAAAATTTAAACTCATGTTCGATTTTTTGGTCGAGAAACTCATGTTCAATTCTTTTTTGGTCTAGAAACCTCGTGATTTTAAGTATAAAATCTTACATGATATATGTACATTTCTGTATGTTTGACAAAAACAAAAAATGTACATTTCTGTATTTTTTCTTACTAAATAATTATATATTATAGAAACTAATGTGGGATACACAGCTGGGGATACAAAGTTGAAATAAGCTGATAAAATACAGATATATTTTTCTATATGAGCCCAAATTAAGAAAACTATTTTTATAGAAACTAGCCATAAAAGATTTATAGAAACTAGCCGTAGAAGACTTTCGTTGCTAGATATCACTGATCCAAAACATAATATATGTAAATTTCTGGGTTTATCTANTGTGTGTATATATATTTTTTCTTTGTGTATATATATATATATATATATATATATATATATATATATTAGTGTTTTAGAAAAGTCTAAATTAAGGCTGCTGACGATAAACAAGATTGAAAACCAATCCATGTCTAGGAATCAAAAAATACTTGATGAGTAGCTCCACCGATACTTGACAATGAACAATATCAATCCTATCACCGCGACAATAATCGTTAATCTGAATTGACATTTTAACTTTATATATACTATATAAGTATCCAAGTAGAGTGAGGATTAATATTTATATAAAAAAGACAAAAAAAGTTATTTTATTAAAATAAAAAGTGATAGTTATTTGTTTACATAAATTGAACGTAAAATAAATAATATAACAGAAAATAAGATGTAGAATATCATTATATTGTATATGTTCATTATGCTATATTATGAAAATATAATATCATTAGTTTACATAGGTTAAGGTTCAAATTAACATTAATAATCTACCTGGTTTTATATTCATTGTTGCATTTTTGGTTTTTATTATTTTGGCTGACTGATATTATATAGTGGTATCATAAAATATATTTTCATCCAAATTATTTAAAGAAATAATAATTAATTTTACCAAAATTGCGTAGGTTCGGTGGTCTTAAACATCCCACATATAGAGCTTGTTGCCCATCTTATTGAGATTATTTTGCTGAAAAAATAAAATTATTTAAGCTAAATTTGTATTAAAAAAAAAGTAAAGAAAAAAATCAGAAAAATACTTAATAATAAATAATAAGATGAAATTTTTTGAGTTTAAATTATAAAATTTAGTGGGAGAGACTATGGTCCCGATTGGCAATTGCTTTGGTTGCTTTGTAAAGCAAAAATCTGTATAAAAGATTTAAACTGAACCAATCATAAAAACAAACTGAAATATGATTGGTTTAAACTAAATCTATTACAAAAAATTTTGCTTTACAAAGCAACCAAATCAATTGCCAATCGGAACCTATACATAAAAATATGTTTTGATTTACAGATATGATCTTATCTATCTAATTGCTTATAAAAGGTTTAAAAAATAAAATAGATTTTGTTTCTGTTAAATAAATATAATAGATGTTTAAAAGATGAAATCTCCACTATCTCGTGTTGCTTAGAGAACTAAAGTAATCTACTGTTACCTCTTATCCAAAAAGATTATGATGTTATAAGGTTGGAAATATTTGGTAATAAAAAATAAAAAAAAACATAAAGTAATTTTACATCGTACCGGAGCCGCATTAAGCAACAAATCAAATTTTCCATTGATAAGTAGAGATTTTTTATTCATATAACATGTATTCCAAGCTTTTGGTCTAAACAATTATGACAATAAAAAAAATTGTTAGATACCTTTCCATCAGAAGCATGTGGAATTTGAACAGTGGGAATATTTTTGCTAGAATTCAAATACAAATTTTCATCTAGGTCGAATTTTCGTAAACAAAATTCGCACTACCCCACTTCATTTAATAAAGATTTGTTTCTACTAAGAAAATCGAGTATAATTAAGTAGGTATTTGAATACATTTCCATGGGAAAGGGGTTAATTAAAGTAAATTTGGACTTTTCTAAAATTAATTTTAATTATAGTTTCATAATAATGGTTTGGTCGCGTGAGTAGAAATTTGTGGCCATTCATCAACCTGGACAGCTATAAATACATGCTCTTGAGCTCACAAAGTACTCATCACACTAAACACTTCTAAAATATAACAAGTTATCGATCTAGTTAAATCTAGCAAATAACATGGCAAGCTACAAGTTTCTTGTTATCTTGACCCTCTTCGTTACCTGCTTATCTCTTGCGAGTTCAACCTTTAGCGGAAGAGATTGGGCACAAAGTAAGTAAAAATATCAGTGATCTCTTTAAACCCTCTTGTGATAATTATATTACAGCATAATGTTTAGATCATAGTAGCTTTATATGTAAACAATATGCATGTCGTATATATGACTTTCTTATATATATTTACACACACCTACTACATATATAAACAGCTGAAACGTTAATTCCCAACGATGAAACCGATACAAAAGAACCTCAAGGCCGTGGAGGATACAACGCAGGTAACAGTGTGGAGACGTCCAAACAACGTGGTGGTTGCAGGTATGGTTGTTGTGGTAGCTATGCAAATGGACAGTGCAGTGCATGTTGCAGTCGCCCACAAGCTGTAGAGGAAGGTAACAGTGTGGAGACGTCCAAACAACGTCGTGGTGGTTGCAAGTACGGTTGTTGTGGTAGCTACGCTTATGGACAGTGCAGTGCATGTTGCAGTCGCACCCAAGCTGTTGAGGAAGCTAACAGTGTGGAGTCGTCTAAACAACGCCGTGGTGGTTGCAAATACGGTTGCTGTGGTAGCTATGCTTATGGACGGTGCAGTGCATGTTGTAGTCGCACGCAAGTTGTAGAGGAAGCTAACAGTGTGGAGACTTCCAAACAACGCCGTGGTTGCAAGTACGGTTGTTGTGGCAGTTATGCATATGGACAGTGCAGTGCGTGTTGCAGCCGCGCCCAAGCAGAGGAGCAGAAAGCTTCTCCAGCTTGGGTTCAGAACCAACCTTGAAAAGGGACCTAAACTTCATCATGAACATGTTACCGTACGTATGATATGTATGGCCACTTTTTAAGCACTTTTAATAAAATAGAGATGCTACTATATGAATGTATCTTAGATGATGTATCGAATAAAATAAGTGGTCTGTTTGTATTTCGTTTTCGAAGTGATCTATAAATGTTATTAAAAGTTTAAAGGATACTTATCTCCAAGTGATCTCGATCAATTTCACAATATATGTACTAAATTTGTTGGTTTAGGTCTCGACCAATTTCAAAATATTTGTTGATATCTCACAATATCTCGAACTGATCTCGAGTTTATGTTTATCTCGAAGTGATCTCGAGTTTATGTTATTTCCAAGTGATCTATATATGTTTCTTTTGTGTGCATGCGAAGTGATCTCGACTAATTTCACAACAAAATTCCTATGTTATCGATTATTTTATATCAGAAACAAGAATATCAAAAGTGGAGGTGGTAGTTCAATCAGATTGAGTCCAAGATCATGTTTTAAAGAAATCACACTAAATCGTATAAGTTCAAGTGGATAATACATTCTTACATGACATTGATCTGGTCCGAGAAAGCATACGTGTAAAGTTCAACTTTCACTTCCTTTTTTTTGGGGGGTTAGTAAACAGTAAAAATCATTCAGTTTCATTTACTATTATAGACAAAACAAAACAAAGTTTGGTTAAGCGCTCTAGTGACTAGAGATGAGCATTGTATTGAACATTGATGGTTAATGATGAGTATTTATTTCCGCCAAGAAAAAATATAAAAAAATAAAAATTGGAAGATATCAATAGGTCTTTTTCGAGCATTAATCCAATGGTACATCAAATTCTCCGAAATGGGCCTGCTTATAAATTATGTTTCTTATCATCACAGACTTTTCTAATCTTTTTTTAACTCGTAGCTAACTATTTTTAGGTCAAATAATTATATCGGCAAGATTAGTTATAAGAATAACCGATCCGAACTCCAAAGGTTCACTAATGTTTGACAATGAACAGTAAAACTTCACAACAGCAGATATATAATTGTTGAGCTGAATTGCCACTTTCCACGTTTTTTTATATTATCCAGTCGTAGTTAATCTGAAACGATTCACAATATTATAATTCTCAATCAGTATATGGTAAATGAACTAATTCTATTACCATTAAGTAGTTTAATTAATATTACAGATTAATGGATCTTTAAAAGATGACGTATCTGCCATAGTTTATTTGTCTTATCCTAAAAGATTATGACCTTATAAGGTTGCGAATATTTGGTAATAAAAGATTTTACTACGTAGTAAAGTATCTAGACTTGTATTTGTAGCATCTCATCCATAAAAACAATCATCAATATAGTGGTCTTTTTGTATATGAACGTATCTTATTTAGATGGTACATGGAATAAGTGGCCTTCTTGTATTTCTTTTGTGGGCATGCGAAATTCTATAAATGTTTCTAAAAGTTTAAAGGATACTCTTTTACAAAAAAAAAAGTTTAAAGGATACTTATCTCAAGAGACTGAAGTCGAGAACCGATGTTTATCATAAATAAGAGAATCGAGAACCGATCTCGACCAATTTGACAAAAGTTCACTATGTTAATGTTTTCTTATATTAAAAACAATAATAACAAATGTAAAATATTTGACTAAATCGTACAAGTTCAAGCAGGGCAGTACTCTAATACGTGTAATATAGGATTTGTCACATAATCCAAAAAAATTAAAAACTTATTTTGAAAATATTATACAATTAATCTTTCTTTAAGTTTTGAGATTTATTTTTCCTTTAATAAAACTTAGGGTGCAAAAAAGTTAACGGTTTCATGAAAATGAAACCTTATTTTAAAATATTATACAGTTTTTCTCTAAGTCTTAGGAACTATTTTTTTTTAACAAAGCTTAGAGCTTAAAAATATTAACGCTTTTGATAACTGAAGACTTATTTTTAAGTTATTACACATTTTTTTTGAAATTTAGGCCCAAATTTTATTTTTCTTTTAATGTTATACTTTAATAACACATGACCTTAAATTTTTTCGGAACGATCCTATCAAGCGGATAAATATAAATTTTAGGTTATGTACATAGTTTCTTCATTCTACACTTTCATTTTTCTCTTTTAGTACTCCACATCATCTTCTTTTTCTTCCACATTATCACTCAACACCCTTTCAATTTTTATATCCCTACAATAGTTTTATTTAATAAAATTTAACACCCTGCCCTATTATTTTTAATTTATATTCTCATTTTCATTAATTTAATATAACTATATATTAATAACAATTAGTAATTTTTTTTTGTTACATATAAAAATTACTTTTTAGTTTCAAATAATAATACAATATGTTTTTAAATAAAAATTTTGGAATAGTAGTAGACAAATTATACGAAAAATGCATTTTTTTGTGTCTAAATTATTATAATTTAAAAATTTTGGATATAAGAAATATACAAAATGAACTGGACAAATAGAAAATGAATATGTGTCCATGTAAAATTTCTCTCACCTCTTTCATGCCTTGTTGTCAGACTATTTCTCTTTTTATTCATTTTTATTGATTCAACACAGTTGAATAAATTCAACACTCTAGATTGCCACATCGCCAAGAAATAGGTAGTTCAGTTGGTTTGTTCTCGATTTAGCTAGACACCAGATGGCAAGTTCGAATCTCATCCAGCTCCAGTTGAAGAACTTGAATTTAGACTATGAAACAGTTGAATAATGGATTCAACACCTTCATTGGAAAGGTTCAACAGTTAAATAATGGATTCAACACCTCCAATTGTAAGTAGTCTTACATGTCATTGATCTTGTCCGAGAAAGCATATGAGTGTAAAGTACATCTTTCAAACTTTCTTGTAAGGTATCAACTATTCTTCTACTGGAACTCAAAAAACTGAACCGAAATAAGAATTTGGTACGATTTCTCTTTCTGCAAGTAATTGAATGGTTTCAGAATATTAATATTTAGGATTTTTGGTTAAGTTTAGTTAAACTGAGAACAAAAGCTAACCATAGAAATATCATCTGTTTAATTATTTTTGGTTATTTATAACCATTTATAACTGATTGATTACTTTTGACCTATTTTTTTGGGTATTTTGTTATAATCACATTTTTTGAGTATATTTTTGGTTACAAGTAATAAAAAACTTTTGGCTGTTTTATTATTTTTGGTTACAAATACCTTTTGAAATTGAACCGATTTTGAAAACCAAAAATATTTTAGGTCTAATTTGGTTCACATTTCAAATAACCATTTAAAATTCGAAATTAAAGTAAACCGAACTGATCCGAACCAAATTTTAATACGACATTTACTAACCCAAAAAATATGAAAATCGAATAAATTGAAAACCGGAAAATATTGACCCGAACCAATCCAAAAAAGCAAATACCAGTATCAACAACGTTACGTCGCTTTTAATTCATTAGTGCAATGGTACTTCGAATTCTTTTAAAATGGGTCCACTTATTGTTTTCTGTTTCCTTATCATCACGGACTTCTCTGATCTTCTTTAATCTCGTCCTCATTTTCTCCTGTCAAACTCAAACCCTATCATAGAGAACTCTTGTCATTAATTTCTCATATATATATATATATATATATAATAACTTTTACAAATGTATTTGTACATTCTTGAAATCCAAAGAAACACAAACCGAAACATGATTTAGTTAGTTCTTCTATACAATATGAAAAAATAATTATGTAAAAAAATTGTGGAAGCCATCTGACCGACTAATTAAAACTTTTAAAAATTTCTACACCAAATCTAGGATTCTATTATTGGAGAATACATTTTCATAAAGGTATTCTTACACCAAATCTAAAAATCTAAAAATTTCTACACCAAAAATAATTTTTATACTTTTGCTTAAATATTGTTGGGCGTAAAGGTATTTAAAATTTTCAAAATATTCCTTTAAAAATGATGAAGAAAAAAAAAACAGAAAATATATTCTGGAAAATAATTTTACAAAATTGGTCTAACTGAAAATTTCCCTTCGACACGCGGTGATGGAGAATAAATTCAGCGTTTGCTAATAGTCAATCAAATAATCCATTAAATGGCCCAAAAGTAAACTCTTTATTATATGTAGCCCATATTTGTCAACATGTGGGCCCATTAGTGAATTTCAAGCCACGTATTTCAAAGAGGTCCCTTGAAAATCGACCGTTTCTCAATCTGTAACCTTATATTATTTTGTATGGCAAATAATCAGTGAGGGTCCACATTCATACTTTTTCTTATTAATCATTAATATTATTATCCAACTAAAAATTTAACGGTTTTCCCGCTTAACAATATTTTTTGTCGATTTGTTACATTAAATAAACATAAACAACATGATATACAATTATTGTATGCATTTGATGATGCTTCAAAAACATTACTCGATTAGATAATTAAAAGTATGGATTGTTTAAGAATGTTTGCATGTGAAACTAGAAAGATAAAAATAAAGCTAGCCATATTTATTTTAACAGAAATTTGAACTGATACACAAAAAGTTTTAAGAAATTCATTAACTACCATTTTCATTTTTTTTATTTAAGTGTTTTACAGGACTCATATGTATCAATTACAACTTTCTCCTTTGGTTCAATTTAAACTTGAGGTTGTGAGTTGCATGTGGCTGTGGCTTGCATATTAGTATGTGCTATTCCACTTTAAATGAAACACCAAACTATTTTTCCATTCTTTTATTATGGCCGCTATAATTATTATGATTCCTCACCAATATTTGTTACATGCTCATTTGCCAACATTAAACTTTTTGTGTGTTACAATACATGTTCTTTTTTCCTTTTCCACATATTATGTTAATGCATAATATATATGTTATTCAAAATACGCATTCTCACATAATAAATATATTAACAGTTAATATATATGTTAGCTGTATAAAATTGGTAATATATATATATATATATATGTTAATGCACAATATTTATATCAATCTAGTGCATATTTATCAGCTAATTAATATGTTAATATGTAATAGAAGTTTTAGCATATACCGTATTTGTTAACATATATGTGTTAACATGTAATAGAAGTTTTAGCGTATACCATATAATAGAAGTTTTAGAAGTTTTAGCAGATAATATATGTGTTAACGAGTAAAATATATGTTACCGCACTATATATGTGCTAATCAAATACATGTCTATCATATAAAATATATTTTATAAGGTAATGTATGTGTTAGTTGTGTAGTCTGGTAATATATATGTTAGTGCACAATATATATGTCAATCAAACACGCATTTTATCAGCTAATAGTTTTGTTAACATGTAATAGAATTATTATCGTATTATATATATATATATATATATGTTAATATACCATATATTATGTAATTTTTGCGTTAACGGCTAACACAGAAGTTAGCAGCTAACGCAGAAGTTAATTAGCGGCTAACACAGAAGTTAATTACCAGCTATCACAGAGTTAGCGGCTAACACAGAAGTTAGCGGCTAACACATGCGGAACCAAAACATTAAATGCAATATCTCTGCATTTAATGCACTTCAACTCTCTCTTCCAACATTTTGCTGTGAGACTATTTTCATAATTCAACTTGTGGGTCAATGTCATTGATCTAATTAAAAATTGGAAGTGGTAGATAGTGAATTACCCAAAACTTTTTATATATTGAGGTAATTCTCTCTTATTTTAAATGATATCCATGATGCATAATCTCTTATTTCTTATAACAATTTTATCGACAAAGACGGGTTTGTAATTCAAAATTTTAAAACTCTATCACGCAAAATAACACCATCAAACAAATCCTAATTTAATTTTATACTAAGATCATTAATAGGAAAATGGTTTTGCTCTTAGCTAGATGTCATATTTGTTGTCAAATCGCGTTTGTTTTCACATAACATTAATAAAAATTTCGGAATTTTAAATATGGATTTTTTCGATTCAGTTACTTAATTGTCGAGAAAAGAAAACTGAAATCACTAATATATTACAACATCTTTAAGTTTATCCGATTAGGGTGTTGTAGATAGGGTTAATAATGACAGATAATATTTGAAAGGGTATAACAGTAAATTGACATGTCTTTATGGGAAAATAATGCGTTAAAAGATTCTCCGAACACGGCTTCTTCATCTTTTACTTTCATTTATAATCCCGAGAAAAAGCCGAAGGAGAAGGAAACAATCACAGAGCGAGCTATGGCGTTAACAATCAGGAAGGTTACAACGACACTTCTCTTCTCCGGTGGTATTCCTCGCTACACTGATCGGATCTCGAGAACCGGGGCATTGCTTAGCCGTTGGATCTCCTCTGCTTCGTCATCTTCCGCTGTTGTAGCGGATGATGATTCTGGAGGTATTTATGGATTAGGGAGTGTTTTGAAAGAGTATGAAGATTATAGACGATCTCTATATGGTGAGATCACGCATAAGGCGTTGCTTGTTGATGCTGTTGGTACTCTTCTCGTTCCCGCTCAACCCACAGCTATGGTTAGTCATTTTCCTCTGTTTCTTTGTGATTCAATGATTGCTCAAATGCTTCACATAATCTGAGATTGCAAAAATTATTAGAAAACTATGATCATGATTACTTTTTAATCAATTTGAAAGCGATAGAGAGATGGTTGTTATTTTGTGTTCTATTATGTTGGGAATGTGAGATGCTTTAATGTCGTATTTTGTCTTATTTTAGATGGATCATTTGTATGTGAAAATTGTAAGTGTTGATAGTGGTTTTGATTCTGTAGATATATAAGAATATTGGAGAGAAGTATGGAGTTGAGTACTCAGAGGCTGAGATACTTACTAGATACAGAAGAGCTTATCAGAAACCATGGGGTGGATCGCATCTTAGGTATTAATCATCAGCTTCTTCTTCCTCTCTTTGTGTTTCTTCTACTCCAAGAAAATCATCACTAAGCAAAATGTTCTTGTGTTGCTTTTTGTTTTTTTGAATGGCAAATCAAACCTAAATTCCATTATGTTTGGTTGATTTGTTGCTAGCAACACCATGTGCGTTGTTCGTATTTATGATTCTTGTGTTTTCTTTCTTTCTTAATAGATATGTTAACGATGCGAGACCGTTCTGGCAGTATATTGTAACAGCATCAACAGGCTGTTCAGATTCTCAGTACTTTGAAGAGCTTTACAGCTACTTTACTACAGAACAGGTTTGGTTTCCGATTCTACTTTCCAATATGCTTGAGGAATGTGTTCAATTTTGTAACTTTCATTTGCTTTCCCAGGCGTGGAAGTTATGTGATCCAGATGCAGGGAAAGTGTTTAAGGCAATTAAAGAAGCAGGTGTAAAAGTTGCTATTGTGTCCAACTTTGATACTCGGTTAAGACCTCTCCTACGTGCACTGAAATGTGAAGACTGGTTTGATGCAGTTGCTGTTTCAGCAGAAGTAAGATAAACCTCATTTGGTTGATGATCTGAAACACTTAGGGAGTGATTGTGAATATACTAAAGGCTTTGATTCTTAATTTGCAGGTTGAAGCGGAAAAACCAAACCCAACAATCTTCTTGAAAGCTTGTGAGTTATTAGGAGTGAATCCTGAGGATGCAGTTCATGTAGGAGATGACCGTAGGAATGATGTATGGGGTGCAAGAGACGCAGGCTGTGATGCTTGGCTCTGGGGAAGTGAAGTTACATCATTCAAAGAGGTAAATGAATCTCTCTGGCTATCCTCAATAAGAGTTTTAGAAATCGTGGATAACTTGAAATGAATGTGTGTTTGTTTGTTCTTCAGGTTGCTCAAAGGATAGGAGTTAAGGTTTAAAGCAGCAAAGCATATGAGTCTAGACAATGTTCAGGCTTCAGTTTTAGCAGTTTTGTACATTTGTCTTTTTTTGAAGTATAATATGTGTGTAATATATGTTGCTGCTTATGTGAAAAAAAAAAAAAAAAAAAACAGAAAAGAGTGTATAATAAATGATCAATAAAGCTTTTTGATCATTTTATATTTGAAACAGAAGCTACTGTACTTGGTCTGTTAATTTATGAAGAATATGTAAGTTGAAAATGACGACTATCCAAAAATTGGTACATTGTTAAAGCGTATGGGAATCTCTTTGATGGTGACTAAATCTCTTGGACTTCTCTTATGGCTAAACTGAAAATAGTTATTCAAGGCCCAACATTAGCCCATTAAGATCTTTTGCATCTAAGGGCCTAACTAAAATAAAAGAGGAGAAGGCTTGTGGGCCTGACCGAGCTGACCCGTATATATATCAATTGACTTCAGTCGTATGATCGATTATGACAGGTTTTAAAAATATAAAAATACGATAGCATCTACACTAGATAAGATCTGTACAATTGTCAAATAATAAACAAACACAAAATGCTTTATGTAACATACTCAAGGTTTAATTAGTGACAGATATGTTTTGTAATCCAAGATGAGACCCTTAACATATTCCACGCATTTGTACGTGCCTCTCAACATTCTACGTCTACCAAACCCGTGATCTCTCGTGTGCATTATGTAATTAAATAATTTTTTTCTTTCCATTTGATTCACAAAATCTAATTTATAACCAATAATTTTTTTTTAAACTATGGCTCTAACTGATAGCAGCTGAATTTGTGAAATTAAGGAATTGCAATTTTTTGATTCAGTTGTTGACACTTGATTGATGTGGAATTTTGAGGAATTAATCCTTTACTTTTGATTTTTTTTATTTCTTTTATTCTTACCTTTTTCATTTGTACATGAATACTGTAACTAAAGCAATTTGAATACATATATCGTTGGAGTGTTCTTTTAAATCATGTTTTTTTCCTTTTACCTTTTCACTTGTACGTATATAACTACTATAATCAAATTTTAAATATTAACTATTATTGTTTTGTTAATAAAAGTAAACATATCATTAAAACCAATTTGTTTTGAAGGACGCCTAGCTGATCGACAATTTACACTAACAAATAATCCTACAAGTCACTTTCTATAATGTAATAAATTTTTTAAGTTGAATATACAGTTAGTTTCGAATAATAATTTAATATATTATTAGTAAACTAAACATGTAAATGTAAAATAACTAATTAGTTTAGATTAATTTTATAATGTATATATGTTGTTTATTGTTTGTATTTATATTTTTATTTATTTTCCAAAGATTTTTATAATCTGATTGTTTAAAATATAATTAATTAAGTGTTAGTTATTATTAAAGTTTTTTTTTAATTATTCCTATAAGGAATATTATCTATTATGTTAGATTAATTTTAAACTAATATATTAAATTCTGTAATTCAACTGTTACCATTTGAATTTAACTAATTATACTATATTCTACCATAAAAAATAAAAAAAATTCTACCAAATTCCACATTCAGCAAAATTTGAACATTATACTTTGCGCTAAAACTTTGTTAATACAAAATTTATGTATCTTTTTTGAAGAAAGAATGATCGACATCAAAACGTAAATAATTTTCATGATGAAACGTAATACGAAAGTCAAAATTACATTCGATTATCGAAGGAAATAAGGAAATAATTACCTTGTAATATTTTCATATCTAAGATCTGCCATAACATGCATGTATGTGAAATCATTCGCACATGCTCTTGCTTGGGGAAAAAATGCTCAACCACGTGTCAACGCATGTTCACTTGTGACCCATTTTTGATATTCATATTCATTTCTTATACAAAAGATAGTTATTTCTTATATCTGTGAGTGTATCCGTGTGTGTACATATAAATAAATTATAAGCAAACGAGATATAAATATAATCCAACTAACTCACCTGCATCATTACAACCGAAATAGACAAAAACAAATAAACAGAGTCTTTAACTATCTAAAAGCCAAAATGAATGCACTTGTTCCTCCTTTACTTCCTTATTTCGGTTGGCCTTATGGAAACGACGATATAACCAGCACCTTTGTTGATTTTCCTTTGCCGGACTTGACGGTGGCTAATCAGAATGTGTCGTCTGAGACAAACAACACATTATTAGATAATCCTGTGGTCATGAAGAAGCTTAACCACAACGCGAGCGAGCGTGATCGTCGCAGGAGGATCAACGCAATGTTTTCATCTCTTCGTTCTTGTCTTCCAATCACCGATCCATCGGTAAACCGCTTATATGAAACATATTTACTTCAATATTTTGGAAAATGAAATTGAAAGATGTTAAACCAAGCTGTGTAGTTTGGGGTAAGGTGTAAACTCATTAGTATTGAGTTCGATTCTTGTCGGAAACTAAATTGCTAAGATCATGCTTTAGGTCTTATTTAGAAATTCGCAGTCAGGTTAGTCGTTGGTAGTAGTTATCCCGGGTTTAGTTGGGCCTCAGCCCAGCCCCAGGTTAACATAGAAAATGAAAAAGCAAAGATATTGAAAGCTGTTCTTTGTGTATATTTCTTGCAGAAGAAGTTAAGTGTCTCTGCAACGGTTACACAAGCACTAAAGTACATACCAGAGCTGCAAGAGCAAGTTAAGAAGCTAACAAAGAAGAAAGAAGAGCTCTCGTTGCAAATCTCGGGACAAAGAGATCTTGTTTACAGTGACCAGAACAAGAAGCAAGAGAAAGGAGACACAAGTTGTGCATCACTAGTTTCTGCAACAAGGATCGGTGAAAATGAGATGATGGTTCATATTTCATCGTTAGAGACTGATAAGTGTTCATTTGGAAATATGTTGAGAGGTATAGAAGAAGATGGGTTGGTTCTTGTGGATGCTTCCTCTTCAAAGTCTCAAGGAGAGAGACTCTTTTACACTTTGAATCTTCAGATGAATAATTGGAAGCTGAATTCAGAAGACTTAAGTGAAAGATTGTTGTACTTGTATAGAAATTGTGGAAACTCATTTATATGATTCCTTCATTAGTGATATATAATATTTTATGTTCTGTTGTCTCTAGGTTTCGGATATATAGTTTGAACCTTTCGTCTAAGCTAACACGATTCATTTATTCACTCAAAGGATATTCACTCATAAATCGAATAAGGATTATAAGAGTGAAATAAATAAGAAACCGGCAAAAACTAAGATCCCATAAACTAAAGCCCAAACAAAGAAAACTGAAAGATACAAAACCTAACGGAAAGAACTAAGTTACGACTAAGCAAACACAACCAAAACAGAAGATAAAATATCTTTTAGCTAATGAGAGCAAATATTCACATATTCAGAAATTGTGTTTTATTTTGCGTAACATAAGTCTATAGTTTATTACTTGACAAAAAAAAAAAGTCTATAGTTTATTACAAAACTTGATTTCGCAATCTTTCTTGGGGGCCTCATAATCTCTGTTGGGCTAAAATAAACATCATCAGCCCATACTTTAGCAAGTTGTTAAAAATCTTGGTATATAAATATATTTACCCTATATTATATATATAATTAGAGAAAAAAACTTGAATTAAAACTCTATGGGCTAAAAGTCTATAATGTTAAAAGTCATAAAAACTCATTCAATTGTGTATCATTTGTTGATTTTTCTTATATTTTTTATTAGTGATCTATATTTAGCTCTATAAATTCATATTAGATATTTAAGCCTTTCTTTTTGCAAGTGTATATTAACATTGATTTATTATTATCATTATTTTATTATTTTGGTAACCAAAATTTGCAGAAGGGAATAACTTTTCTGGCTCGACTGCATCAACGAAGCTGTAAAGGTTACCAAGTTGAGAAAGAGCTGATTAAATATAAAAAAATGAAACTACTAAAAATAGAAAAATGTCTAAAATTACCAAATGGTCAAATATAATACCAAAATAAATCTCAAATCCACGGCAAAGTATATAAACTAGTGCTGCTGTTAGGTGCAATGCATCCTCCAAAAATTTTAAATGTATTATGAATTTAAATTTCTTCATTTTTTTAGGCACTACCCAACTTGCTTAGCTATCTCATTAAATTCTGCAATTGTTATATTATTTATTCATTAATATTATCATTTTATATTAAATATATAGTGTTAGTGAAATAAGTTTACCGTCTTTATACTCATTAACATTTTCTTCAGTGTGCTAAATGCAAAACATGTACTAAAATAAATTTGAACCGAAATTTGATTACAAATAATTTTATTATCCGAACATAAGAAAATAGATATAAATCAAGTTTTATAGATCTAATTATTCATATTCCCTACATATATAATTGTAGTGTTTTGTTTTGCAAGCAATATAAAAACCACTTTCCAATTTAATTTGTTTATAATATATTTAAGTTTGTGACTTTTAATCTTTTTAATTTGAAGGAAGAATTAAGAGAAAGGAGTTCATTGGGAAATGTAAAAACAATGTACAGAAAAGTACATAACTCTCCTACTGCGGTCTCAGTCAACTTACCTATAAACCTCTAAAAAGCTTTGGGGATGTTCATGCATCTGCCTTTTTCTCCTTTGCTTGCAGTAAAATATTTGCTTTGGGTTTTTTTTTTCCTCAATTTGGTAAACTTGTCTTCTTCTAGAAGTTTCATTACTAATCAATCATAATGTATTTTAATAAAAATTTGTATCTATTACGTACACAATTGTTTATTGCAATATGGAGTCTATTGTTTAACAATACCAATGCATAGTTTCTTTTATATTTTATAAAATTAATATGCATGACATAAAATATCACAAGAAGAAGAAGAAAAGGAGTAAAAAGAAGACATAAGAGTGAAATTAGTAGATTAGTTGAATCAAGACATATAAACATAAACCACAGCTGTAACCTGAAACCGGTACTTTGAAATTACCCTTTTTTGCACATTTCTTCACACAGCTTGGCTCTTTTGTTAATTTTGTACGGAGTCTACAACTTTCTAATATATATAATTTTAAAAAAAATTAGATTAATAAAATCTAATTTATAATTCAAACTATTCATGAATATTTTATTTTTCGGTTTAATTTAGATCGATTTTTCATTGTGAAAGTATTGTAATCATATAGATATCGACTATACTTTGGTTTTAGTACCAAAATTACTAAAATTCTAAAATTGTTTAGTTGTTTGACAAGATCCAAAAACAAATGGAGTATCTATTTTTTGTTCAGTTTGGTTTGATTTTTTATCTCAAATTTTATATCGAAAGCAAGTTTAAACTTTCAAAAACCTAAATTTTATGGCGTAAAACTATACAACTTTTTAGAATGGATAATCTAAATCACCAAGAAAAAATATATCTAACCACAAATACTTTATTTTGTTAATATTATAGATATAATATTATTAATTTCTTAATTAATTATATAAACTTCTTTTCAAGTGGGTTCTTATAGTTATTTATAAACCCTGAGAGCATCTCCAACCGGACGGCATAAACGCCGATTTGCCGTCCGGTGAAGTCTAAGACAACGGCATCTGCAACGGCAAACGCCAAACAGCAAATCGTGAAGGCGGCGGGGTGGAGAGGAAGAAGAGAGGAAGAAAAGGGAAAGAAGAGAGGAAGAAAAGAGAAAGAAGAGAG
>OVAX01001453.1:0-44957 GCA_900406405.1 Lepidium africanum | reverse complement strand
TTCGATAACCTTGTATACTACAGGGATTTGACTAACAAGACGTAAAAATCTTGTTATCAAAAATCTCCAATCTGGATGTCAGAAAATAGTAGATTTACAAAAAATAGTTGAAGATTTTAAAAACTGTAACAAAAATAATACAGAAGAAATCTCAAAAGCTAATTCAAATCTCAAACAAGCTTATATTGAAGAGGAGATGTATTGGAAACAAAAAAATCTAAAATAAATGGCTTCAGGAGGGTGATGAAAACTCTAAATTCTTTCATGTCCAAACTAAACAAAGAAGAGTACGTAATCGAATAATTAGTCTTATAACAAATAGTGGTACTTGGGTTACAAAAGAAAAAGATATCTTAGCTGAAGATGCAGGATATTTCCCTACTTTAATTTCCAGTAATGGTAATTTTTCGGTAGTTTTGGATGAACTCGAACCAAAATAATAGATTCTAATAATCAGTTATTGATGCGAAGAGCCTCTAAACTCGAAGTTAAAACTGCTCTGTTTATGATGGATCTGGGGAAAACTCATGTACCAGATGGTATGACAGCTCTATTTTTCTAGAATTCTTGGGAAATTATCAAGGACGACCTAGTAAATTTAGTCAATAATTTCCTATATGAGGGGTATTTTGAATAAGGTTTGAACAATACAAATATTTGTCTAATACCTAAGATTTCCTAACCAACAAAGATGGCAGAATTTAGACCCATTAGTTTGTGTAATATTGGTTATAAAATAATATCAAAAGTTTTGTGTATGAGATTCAAGAAAGTTTTACCGAAACTAATTTCTGAGACACAATAAGCTTTTGTTGATGGGAAACTAATCTCGGATAACATATTAATTGCTCATGAAATATTTCATGTTCTACGTACTAATAGAGCTGTTAGGAGTAAATTCATGGCAATCCAAACTGATATGAGTATAGCCTATGACAAAATAGAATGGTAATTTATCAAAGTTTTACTCGGTAAACTAGGATTCTGCGATAATTGGATATGATGTATTATGCATTGTATAACTAGTGTAGAATACTCGGTATTGGTAAATGAGATTCTGGGTGGACGAATTATTCCAAACAGAGGTTTACGTCAAGGGGACCCTTTATCCCCATATATCTTTATACTTTGCACGGAAGTACTCATTTCCAAACTGAAACTTGTAGATCATCGGGCCTTATTTCGGGTATCTCAATTGCTAGAACTAGTCGAATGTTTCTCATCTTCTATTCGTAGATGATAGCTTGTTCTTTTGTAAAGCTTCTAAAGAGGAGGCTTCACAAATTTTAAAAATACTTAAAGAATATGAATTCGTGTCTTGGCAGTAAATTAATTTTGATTAATCGCCAATCCAATTTGGTCATGCTATACCAGAAAATCTGAAACTAGAGTTACATTAAACCCTTGGAATTTCTCAGGTGGGCGGTATGTGTACCTATTTAGGCCTCCCGGAAAATCTAGGAGGAGCCAAAACTAAAGTTTTCGTTTTCGTACGTGAAAAAACTTCAGTAACGTATAAATAGTTTCTCCTCTAAATTTCTATTGAAAGCGGGAAAGGAGGTTTTGATTAAATCTGTCCTTACGGCATTACCAACATATGTTATGTCTTGCTATAGACTACCCAAATATGTGGTAGTCAAATTAAATTCAGCAATATCAAACTGTTGGTGGTCTAATTCAGAGACCTCTAATAGTATACATTGGAAAAAATGGAAACAACTTTGTGAACCAAAGTCAGAAGGCGGATTGGGTTTTAGAGCTCTAAAGGACTTTAACTCCACACTCCTAGCTAAACAACTACGGCAATTAATTGATTTCCTTGACTCACTATTCGCAAAAGTGATGAAAGGATGGTATTATAAGGACAAATGTCCATTATCGGCAAAGATGACAGCAAACCCGTCTTATGGTTGGCGGAGTATAGCCTCAAGTCGATCGTTAGTCTCCAAGGGTATTATCCGAAAAATTGGTGACAGCAAAACTATTAAGGTCTGGAAAAATCCATGGATCCCGGATTTCTTTCCTCGTCCTGCAACCAGTATGACTTTTAATTTGTTTCCTGATTTGACCGTTGACCAATTTATTGACCATATGTCCAGGACATGGAAGGAAATGTTAGTTCATCAATATTTTGAACCCGTTGATGTCCAAATAATTCTAGGTATTCCTATTCCTCGAAGGCAACGGTCGGATTATTGAAGTTAGCATTTTACTAAGACAGGTCGATATTCAGTTAAATCTGGTTATCAAACTGAAGAATCATTTTCACTACCAGAGGTTGGACAATTCGGCCCAAACTTTCAGGCTTTGCACAACAAAATTTGGAAACTTAAATGCCCTAATAAAATACAACATTTTCTCTGGTAAGGTTTATCAGATTGTACTGCAGTTAAACAAAATTTGAGTCAACGGGGAATAAATTGTGATACACGCTGCTCTCGTTGTGGCGCAAATAGTGAAACAATTAATCATGCTATTTTTGAATGTCCCCCAGCAATTCAAATTTGGGCACTATCTTGTATTCATTCAGCGACTTCTGCTTTTCCAAGAGAGTCGATCTGGTATAAGCTTGACTACTTATTCTGGCAAATACCATATCAAGACGAATTCAAGATTTTCCCATGGATTATCTGGAATATTTGGAAAGCATGAAATGATCATTGCTTTTCAAATAACGACACTGATCCCCGCAACATAATTCTTCAAGCGGAAGCTGACTATAAGGAATGGTCCATGGCTCGTAATGAACTCAAGGAATTTAAAACTCCTTATGTAGTTCATACCACTTTTAAGAAATCCTCATTGGCTTTCCCATCCACATCTAATCAATGCTTCACAGGCTACGAATGTCTTTTGGACGCTTCCTGGAAACACATGGACCTTAAAACAGGTTTAGGTTGGTTATGTTTTCTAGATTCAATGGAAGGAACATGCATGGGGACTCAGAGTGTCAATCTGAGTCTTTCAGCCCTACATTCAGAGATCAAAGCTTTTCTTTGGGCGATGGAATCCCTCTGGACACTACATATAACAGAAGTGGAGATATCAACAGACTGTGAGATGGTTTTGAAGATTTTCAATCGTCCAGAAGAGTGACCGACATTTCTTCCCTACCAAGAGGAGTTTGCACGGTTAAGTTCTTTTTTTCTTTTTCTCTCGCTCTTTGTTATTCCCAAATCTTTGAACCATAAAGCTGATGCTCTTGCTCATCATGTCAGAAAGACAGCCTATGGTTCCTATGTAATTTTACCCTGTTTTGATTATTCCATTATAATATACCATTGTCAGAAAATGAGATTTGAGTTATGAATTAATAGTTGTCGATCATATAAATAAATATATATATATATATATATAATAATAAATTCGAATGAATTTTAATGGATATCAACACATCTAGTATTAATTTTTGTTCATAGTATAATTGATTATATGTGTTCATTGAATATAATATTTACTGAAGATATTTAAAACTAATTTAAATAGTTAGTTACACGTTTTATGTTAGCTGATCGAATATGAGTATAAAGAAAATATATTGATTTGCTATTATAATCAAACAAAAATGTAGATGAATATTATTATTCCCTAACCATCTAAGTGAATTAGTTAAAAGTATAATCAAAGCCGGTCCGACATTGTCGAAGACCCTATTCAAAAGTAAAAAAAAAAATTTCTTTAATTTCAAGCAAAAAAAATACTTCAAAAGTACATTAAACATTTAAACTAAAGAAAAACTAGTAAAAAAAAAAAACAATTTCAATAACTAGTTAAACACATCTTTGTTTATATTATTTTTGACTATATATGATCATTTTTTCATATTTTTTGCACTTTCTTAATAAGATAAAAATTGAATAAGTGAAAATTTTAAATAAATTATTAATTATGACTGAAAACCTTTCTATAAAGCAAGAATCACTTTAATATAGGAGGAAGATCAACAATTTTTTAAACCTAAAAAATTATTGACTCTAATATTTTGAGACCTAAAATTATTGTACTCTAATCCTTCACCTACATTACTTATGTCATGGGCCGACTCTACGTATAATATAGATATTAAATTACAACTCTATGGATTTTTTAAACAGTTTCTTAAAAAACACTTTTACACTGATATGTCATTCACTTTTTTCTTTTCTTGTGCTGATGCTTCAAAACATTTTTTTTTATTAAGACTCCTTTTTCAATACTGTTAAACAATAGTTACTTATATTACATATATATAATATTTAATTTATGAATACAAACAAAGCTAAAAATCTATTTAAAAATGACACTGAAAATAGAAAACGATAGTATGATTTATGAATCAAAATCACAAACATAAATAATTTAAAAGAAACTAATGAATATGACTACATGACCAATGCTCATAGCTATCTAGAATCTACAATTGCAGAATTTTAGGCCTTCGATTTTGTATGTCTTGGTCACTTTTTGATGTGCTTTTCCTTTTTCAAGCCCATTTTGTTTAAGCTTTTTATCATACGTACAAGAAGAATATTAAAGGTCAACATCAACTTTTGCAAAGGGAGCTATAAGTTCAATTCTGTGATGTGAACATAAATACAAAAAGAAGAAAACTTAATTTCCAAAAACAATTTTATTCCAAATAGTGAATAAGTTCACATATCTTGTGGTCTTTCGTTCTTATGCATTCGTGTGTTCTCTCGGCATCTCATTCTCTTTATAATTGAACTTACAAATACTTGCTAATTTTTCTTATTTCATGCATGTCTCCCTATATATGTATATATATTCTATGTTTCATGTTCATTATAACAACTTTTAAAGCTTTGATTTGATTTTTTTTTTCTTTTTTAAAGCTAAACGATATTTTTTACCATAAAACAATTAAACTGCTTCAAGAGAAACTAAGCCTCATCTCTGTATCTTATGAACTTTATTCAATGTACAATCTTATATTTGTTCATATGTTATGAACCCAAAATTTACAAAGATAAATAACAAAATTATTTTAGTGTAGAAAGGAACATATCAGTGAAGACACGTTTAATTCTCAACTTATTTGCATCTCAACTTTTGATATTTAATTAGTTGATATTTTGCATTTAAAGTGTTTTTATTCAAGTGGTTATGTTGCATAATTCTGTCTAAAATACACTAACTTTTAAGTGATTATATGTAATCCTACCTAGGGTTTTCCCTATATCTGCCACATACTAATGTGCCTTTATTTTTCCATCTTGGATTTGGTTTGAGATTTACCACGTCAGGTCCATCCCATTTGGATCACAATCAATCTCTAAACTCTCTGGAATTGTTAATGGGGTTTTATTGAATCCTTTAGATCTAGCTTTGTTTGGGTTTAATCTAAATTCTGATTTATACACCTTATTTCACATATTTGGATCTTATTTCCTCCTCAAAGGACCTTTGTATTCATGTCTTTTCTATGGTGGGGACTTATCTCATATATTTCATCTGTAACACCATTCCCTCACTAATATAATCTATATTTCGACCCTAAGAAAAAAGCAAAGAATAGTAGCCTTTATGAGGGAAGTTATTCAGGATATGGAATAAACAAAAGCTCTAACCTGTTGAAAAAAGGTTCTCTTGAACCAATCTAGGCTTGATGCTGACTATTATATTTTGAGTGAGATTGAATTATTCTTCTTTCAAATCCTTTCAATGTCTATTGATTTGGACCTTGCGTGGGCCGTATCTCAGCCCAACAAAATTTATCTTTGGGTATACTTTGCCAATATTGTTTGTTTTAATCAAACAAGAACTACAAACGCAAATGTTTTTCTTTTTTTTTTATTAGATCGACCAACTCAATTCATACATGAAAGACCACTCCCTAAATTTGTTTTTTCCTTTAACTTATAGCGGGAATAGATCAAACTTCAATTGTAAAAGATTTGTAAAAAGAATACTACCACAATACAAATAGTCCATCTATCCTAGACACAAAGCAAAGACTTAGCTAAAATTATATATATACACTACTGAGTATTTAAATTTTTTAAGAACTATCTACATCATTTATCTCTTTTAAAACTTTTATTATTTTTCCATGTTATCATTAAAAAAGGGAAAATAAAATTGATACACTAAAAGATCTATTGATCTAAAGTAACATCTTTTATAGCAATTCGGTTATATTTTCGGTCTCATTTATTTGGATTCTGCAAAAAAAAAAAAAATCATTTGACATCACTCAGGTTGGTCGATTATATTATAAACAGATGAAGGCTTGATAAGATAGATTTGATTCTTAATCAACAGATTTTTAATGCAGATTTAGTTCATAAATATTTATTGATTTAAATTGAAAGAGTCTTTGTAGATTGATGTTGTGCTTTATATGTTTAGGAGTGACAAATGATCTTTATCATTTCTTTGATGTAAAAATATCTTTGTATGTATTTGCCTAGCATTTAGGGTCATAGTGATTTTTACACTTAAGATAGATTTTGAACAAATTTGTATCTTTACACGAATAATTTTTTTAATCCATGTCAAACAGAAGTCTCAAATTCAAAATAATAGTCACGAATAATCTGTCTCCGATAGGCCCTAGTCCTTTTTGCACATCAAATGTGGGAAATTATTAAAGAGTAATTCTTTAGATAAGCGTAATTTTGTTTAGTCAACAAAGTAATCATATTTTAATTAAACAATATCAATATGCATATGTTAATTATAAGATTGAATTAAGTCAAAAGAAATATGAATTCTTCTCGGTTTACTAATTTAGATGACTCTCAACTAATGACATATAATTCCACTTTTCACCATTGGTAGATTTAAAAAGGTGTCCGAGAGTAAATTTTGAACTATAAATTAAACAAAACATTAGTATTTAATTACTTCTACAATTCACACATTAGATTGTCCAATACAGAGAGTTTTAAAGAAACATTGTTAATCAATCTCCATTGATTTATCAAGCACTACATACAAAGTGTGTTAACGA
This sequence comes from Lepidium africanum, assembly GCA_900406405.1. NCBI lineage: Eukaryota > Viridiplantae > Streptophyta > Magnoliopsida > Brassicales > Brassicaceae > Lepidium > Lepidium africanum. The sequence goes on along the minus strand of OVAX01001453.1, from coordinate 38,005 downwards.
ACCATTAAGCATGATCACACAATCCATGTTCGATCATAAGTTATCCTACTTGCTGTATCAAGAAAAGCAAACACTTCCATATAATATAAGCACGAGTCCTCTGCTCTTTACACCAATCCAAACACCGAAACTTAGATATCCGTCCCGACCCATCTCGTTTCTCCGACATCTTCATCTTCTTTCACCAACACGATGTGTTCTTTGTTATGAGTAGTTTTGGAGTTGCGAGATAGAGAGTTGTGGAATATATAGAGGTTAAAGCGGTAATTAAGTTAACGTACAGAGAGGGAAAGAAGGAGATGAGTCACTTCAGGTGACAAGAACAAAAAGAGTGGAATCCACTATAAAGGAAGATGACAAGACAAAGCTGATAGTTTTTCTTCTCTTGTCATCATCCTTCACTCGCTTTGCTTCCACCTATCATTCTCAGTTATCACATCGTTCTATTCAGCAAAGACGAAAATAAAACTAATGATAAGAAAATTGCACAGTTACATGTTTGTATTTATATATAATCCCTATTCGTAGTGGCTCAAAGATAGATCATGTTACTACATGATTATTTTTTGTACTATTTTGGTTTCGACTCGTGAAAATGTTTTTAGTGGTGTGGGACAGAGTGCGGTGCGGTACAAGTACGGTGCGAGACAAATACGGTGCGGGACAAGTATAGTCCAAATGCGATTCAACTAAAAAAAGTTGGACAAAACATAGTTTGACGGGTGACAATATAGCAATGTGAGACAAAACAAATGTGATTGGTAAAATTATAAAAACTATACGATTTTTATAGATAATTTTGTAATAATATAGAATAACAATATTGTTAATTAATAGTAATAATAATAATTGATAAAAACTCTCCTTATTATCAAATATTGTAAATGGATTTTATTTTGTTGTGTTTACCAAAACTTTTTTGTAATTTCGTTAAGGAAGTCATCCTTATTTTGTTGTAATTAATTTGATGATAATACTACAAAAGTGACTTGTTTAGAAAATATAAGAAAATATAGCACTTTTATATTAACACAAAGAAATACAGAGAAGAGTATGATTATTATAGGCTTCTACTAGTGAGAATAATTTTAGCAATGCGGGACACAGTGCGGTGCAGTCCAAGTGAGGTGCAGAATTAGTGTAGTTCAAGTGTGGTCCAATTAAAAAAATATGACAAAATGTGTTTTGACTGGTGACAATTAAGCGATGCAGGACAAAATTTATTATAATAAATTTATCTATTAATTACTAAAAAAATTTTAAAATTAAATAATTAATAATATTATAATAGATAAATAATAGTATTATTTTAAATTAAGTTTTTTTTTTGCCAATTAAGATTTTATAAATTATGATTATCAAGTATTACATTTGAGTTTAAAAAACTAGGACAACATGAGTATAATTGCCAAAAGCTAGACAGTGGGTTAAAACCCGTTTATTAAGTGTATTTGCACAAGTATTTGCCTTTTTGGGAACCCAAGTAAATTTCATGGAAGTGAAGTGTGATCGCCATTATTGTATCATATCTAAATACCGAGCAAGACGTAAATTTGGTGATGAGCGCGCTACAGCCATATAACACATTGGTTATCACCATCAAGATAACATTCCTGAAACCAAGACCCCATGTAGATTGAATACCCCAAAGTAATGCAGTAATGTCGATGTAATATAATAGGTGTCAATCCAACTGGGAATGTAGCTATCAATCAGGATGCAGCTAACTATTCTAATCCAAGCTAGTCAAAGTGTGATTTATCTAACAAGCTAAATCGAACTTAAAATTAAAAGTAAACAAGTNATTTATCTAACAAGCTAAATCGAACTTAAAATTAAAAGTAAACAAGTAAATAACAATAACAGAGAAATTAAACGAAGCAGTAGACAACAGAGTAATAAGTGAATTTAACGCAGGGTGAGAAAACAGGTTCCTAAGGAGTGGGTATCATGGATCAGCATGTGACTCTTAAACTAATTAGGCACTTGACAACACTCAGAATAGCTAATCTCTAGGCAGCGAGAACATAAATAATGAATCCACTCTCGTGGCAAACAGACTCGATCAGACTATTAACAGACTCTATCGCCATAGGCGTTTGATAACCTAACCGGAATGAATGATCAACTCGCTTAGAGCCAATTCACACCTCAGACATTCAATCCCTCGAGCTAAGCGTGTAAATCTCTGAAGTGGTTCAGTCAAACGCTCTACCAAACACCTATCGGGTGCTAGAGCGTCTCAGAACAAGCTCCAGTAGATCAGAATAAAGCTAGTGATGATAATACCAAATCAGAAAAGACTTAAATAATTCTAACCTCAAGCGACCTAGAAAACCTAAGCTCCACGCTGACCTAACTCATCCTCAAGAGCCCTAGGTGACTACTCAAAACTCATGAAATTAACAGCAAGCGTGAAATCAATATTAGATAACATTAACAATGAACTCGAACAAGAATTGAAATCAACGCTAAGCGTAAAACTGAATTGCATAAAAAGATAACTCGAAAACTAAAGGTTTTGTTCTGAGATTACAAAAGCTTAAAAAGTCTGCTTGCACGAAAAGTAATAAAAACTAAGATATCCCTGTTCGAATAGAAGAAATAGAAATAAATAGTAGACTTGGTACAACCCTAGGTTGAATTCAGACTGTAGGAAGACGCCCATCGTGCAGTGTGAATTAGCCTTAGTCTGGCCCAGTGTTGAAAAATGCCCAACATTGATAGTTGGTAGCCCATGGCACGATCCACTTGATCTGCAACTCGAATGTGCATCAGCTACGTGTGAGGGAAATAGAGAACCGCTTGTAATTACAGGTAAGTGCGGGTAAAATTTGTAGTGTAAAAATAATTTTTTTTAATATATGCGGTTCATTAAGTACCGTCCCGCTTTTGTGATAATAAGTGTGAATTGTGATAAATTGTAAAAATTGTGAAATATGCCCCACAAACACAGCACCATTCACTGCCTTTGCCCAAATTTGACAATTCCAAGATGAAGATTTTTTTTCTGAAAAAGAATTTTCTTTCTTTTCCTCAAACAGAGAAATAAAGTTTAACTAAGTTTGTGTGGATTTCTTAAAAATTCAAATACTATTTTTTTATATAATTCTGTCATCCAGATTTTTACCACCCGGCTAATTCATGGTCTATTAGTTCATGGAAAACTGTTAGAAAAATAAATCACTCGACCAAAACCTAATCCACTTGGCCAGATAATAGTATTTAAAGTTTTTCGGAAACACCAAACCTAAAACATCTGCGAGTTTCCACTCATAGGTACCAGTCATAATACTACTAGACTATCGTCTTTTTGGCTAAATTCAAACACATTAAATATATAATAGTGTTTATTTCACTAAAAGTTATGTTTTTAGGGACAATTACGACCTTTTTAATCTGTTTCTTTTTCTCTTTTTTGCTAATGGTTTTGCAGATTCCAACTAATAAATGAATTTTGGAATAGAATAAGAAGATATTTTAGAAAATAATGCAAAATTGGGGACTAAAACTGGTTGGATTGTCCCAGTTAAAACCCCAAGATATGAATCAAGAATAAACACATCTCCATTAATTGTCGGGTCTTGGGATCATGTCTTTGTTTACTACTAAGTGTAATTGTGTGGGACATGGAAAGAACTTAAACTAAGTTAGTTGTGTTTTTGTTCAATCTACTTCATTCATTTGTGTATAAGTATGTGTTTCAGAATGCGACGTATAAAGGAATATAATAATGTATGGATAGGTGATGCTTCACGCCATTGGTGTTTGTACTGGTCGGGTTATCGACTGCCATCATTATTAGTTATTTATTTTTTATGAAATACAATTTAAGTTTTGGTCTTTGAATTGAACTAAATTGGTAGACAATAAATGAGAGAATTTTTTAAAAATACACTTAAATCACGGATTATCATATAGTATATTTTATTTATAGGTAAATGAAAGTTTGTCGGATAGTGACAAAGTATATGACTTTCAAATATGAAATTCACCAAGATACTTTTGTTGCTGATTTGATTACTTACATATATTGTCGATCAGATATTGAGAAAAGAGTGTTTATTTTATTACTTACGTTTCAAACACATGGGTTTACGTCCGAGCCGTCATCTTTCTTACTAATGTTGTTTTGTTCACGACTGACTTCTTCTAAAATCATTGATTATTTTACCCGACTTTATCTACTTTTGGTTTATTTTCTTAAATAATAAACTTATTTCAAACGGTCTATTTATTAGCTAGACTTATATACCGATATATTGTTGATCGGTTGTTAAACTGGTTTGCCTAAAGTGTCATATTAAATTGTCATAATACACAAGGCTATAGCTTTGAATTTTTGCGGTAGAATTTACGCCGTAAATTTTTTGGTTGTAGAATTTTACATACGATTTTAAATTTATAAAATTCATATATTTTAATTTTAGGTTTTTGCTTTCCACAACCAAAAACCTTTCATAAATAAGAATTCGACTTTCTAGATCACTCAGAATCAAAAAATAAATCTAGAACATAATTGGATTAGTTTCAGTGTTCTATTTTTTTTCTGTTTTTTGCTTTCTAGAGCAACAAAAATAATTATCTATTAGACTCTAAATTATTGAATATGATTTTAGTCATTCAATAACGATTATAAATGCATGCACCCTCGTAAACTCTATCAAAGTATTTGTCGCAATTAGTTCGTAGACTTTTTCGGGGTCTATTCAGACTTTAGCGGGCAAATAGGTTTTGGCAGGTAAACTTAAGACTACGAGATCTTAAGGATATATCATGTCGTTCAATTCAAAAAGAACAAAACAAAAAAGCTTTCTTCTATATAATTGAAGTTTAAGAGATTTCTACACGTCTAATGATTACGTAGACTACACAGAATACTATTCTCCAATCTATCAAATAAAATATTTCCAAAAACTAAGCTTAAGATCAAAATTTACAAAATGATAAGATTAATCAAGAGTTATCATCAGAAGAGAGAAGCATAACGATGCAAAGTCTGATGATATGAAGCTTTGCTCTTTGTTGTCTCATCGTCCTCTTCATCTTCTCTAATCTCTCCTTCATCTTTTCCATCAGCTGACTCATCAATGTTCCAGATAGGTTGGATTTCGACATATATATACATATACACACATACATATATGTTTTTATATATACATGAAAACACTTGCACGTACGAACAAAGAAAGAAGCGACAATCCCACACCTATGCACTCGAGCTCAACCTCCAACACTATATACAAAGTGTCCAAACATTTAAACTCTGTCGGAATCCTATACGTGCAAAAACGATTGTTATTTGTGTGTGAATATGGTTTATATTATAATATAACCAATACTTATTATTTTTAAAATACATTTATAAATGATTTTCTTTTAAAATTATGTATGATTTTCAGCGTACAGTGTTGTGTTTGTGGGTGTAAGTACAAATTTGCATGGAATAAGCTAGCTCGATGTTATAAGAGATAATCGAAGTCTCTCTCTAATCCTTATAACATTAGCATTTTATTAATTAAACAACTTATTTCTTCTCATTATAGTTGCTATCATTTTTATTTTTATATTGTCAAACAAAAGGCCAAATCCATGAATTCAAATTCATCCTGAAAGCTCCATATTAACTACTACATGTAATTTAGATGCAAAACCTATTAGTTGAAACATTTAACCACTAGAGAAAAGAAAAGTTCAGCACTATAATTTTTTTTCTTATTTATTAAATATATAATGATAATATAAATTTATAGATATAGGACAGTCGTTTTTTTTAACAAAATGACTCTTTAAACTCATTTTCAAATATGGTTAGGAACATATCCACATATCTAGTTGACAAAAAAAAAAAAAAACTTAGCTCATGTAAAAGTTATTCATCCAAGAATATATATATATATATATATATATATATATAAAGACATGAATTGTGTGTACGTTTTTAATCAAATTTTGGAAAAAATATTATTTAAAAACTGAATTGGGTTATATAATTGTTCACATGTCTTATGCTATACTTGTAAATAACATTTTGAGAAGAAAAACATTCTAAAACAAGTAACTAACAGATCAAGTGTAATGTAATTGATATATATACCACATTATTTCATTATTTGTTTTTGGAAATTAAAATTAGAATATAACTCATTGTTATTAGAGTTGTCATACAGTTTGACTCATATACGCAAGATTAATGGATTGGCGCATGGATGGAGAGGACCCATTTGTAGGTTGCATAGTGAAGCAAGTTCACGTGCCTAACGTCATGCAAACTCTTTGAATATTTTCATTATTACACCTTCTTCTTATACTCATCTTTCATCTTCTCTATCTTCTTTTGTCCTCCTCCACTAACTTGTCATTTCTCTACTTTTCCACTTTGGCTTCATTATCTCTATTAATTTACTTTATCTTACTTTATTTGTTTTGTTTATTCAACTTTTTTTCCTGCAAATCCTTCTTATTATCTTATTCATACGTTGCTAGTAATGTCTAGTTGTCTACAACCAACGTTACAATTTCATAATTGGTAAGTTAATAGCGTAGAATACTTCCAAATTTATGTTTCCTACGTTCCATGGGTCATAATGTGTAAAAAGTGTAAACATAGATTGAGCTAAATATATGTAAAATAAAAAGGTCAAGATAAAAAGATAATAATTTATTCCTTTAACAATTATTATCTTGCTATAAAGATAATAATAATTAAAACAATGATAACAAACAGACAAAAAAAAAACAAAAAATAAATAGTGATAGTAAAAGACAACTACATTTTCTGTTTATGACTTTATCCTTCAACAATGAGCTTCAATTGGTCGTATTAGCCCTACAAGTTGTCCGTTCAATATCTTGTCCATAACAAAAAAACATATAAGTCTTCTTGTCTTCTCAAAATCAGTTTTCAATCACATTATTCCATTCTAATTTATTTTTTCTTTTGATAAACATTTACCAATAAAATCACAGCTCCCTATACATATAGTATATCACATATAACACTTACTAAAATCAAATCCAGATTTTAGAAGCATGTGAATGAGACAAGACTCTAGGGATGTTGTAATGGACTACAAAGTATGTGGACCGAACTGCAAAGCCAGTTCAAAATAGAGCTTCCTAGGCCCAAATGGAAGCCCAGTTACATAAAGGAGCAAAACTAAAGCTGGAGAAGTGACGAAGCTCGGGATGGGTTTCGATCTCGGAGGCGGGAGACTTGATTTTATCACTTTGACCATTAATTGCAGTGAACGTAGCACAAGTTAAAATATCAAAGTAAAAATAAAGTGGTGGAAATTTTCACTTTAATAATTCCCATATCACACTGAAAAAAAGCCGAGTGTCCACGAATGGAGGGATCTTTTGTGACGCAAGCATCAGTATCATCGTCACTATTTACTTGCCAAACTCGAGCATCTTCTTCCTTCGTCTTTAATGGTTGCTGTCTTCCTTCGCTGAGTACGATCGCTCCATTCCGGTTACTTCCTGCAACTAGATTCTCGTCTCTCGTCGTCCAGAGGAGTGTCAGGTTATTTCTTGCTCCAATTCAATCAATTTGATTCGTAGTTTTGACTTTGAGTAGTATAACGATTTCCCCTCTTTCGTATTTCCAACTTTTCTCCTAGCTTTAGCTTTTGTTCATCCTTGATCTCTCGTGTTGGAAGGATTAATTTAATTAATAGTCTGATTGTGCGTAGTATAACTATTTTTGGTGACTTGTGATTTTTTTGTTTGTTTGATTGATGCAAGTGAATTCAAAATCAAATTGAAGCAAACAATTGCTGTAACTAAAGTTTTATTTTTTTATCCATTTTTCTCTCTACTGCAGAGGAAACAAGTTAAGTCCGAACAGTTTTTAATTTTATCCCTTCTTCTCTTCTCATTTGCTCAGGCGTAGGTGACAATTTATGACCTTGCTTTGCATGTTTGGTTGATTATTTGTGTTATGGGTTTAAAACGTTTGACGGAGACTGATTGTTGTTTATTTATGTCCTAATTTGTTTGGAGAAATGCTATACAGAAGTAAAAAGGCTTATACAAGGAGTACTTACTAGTACACCCACCTTGCTTGCAGAAGGAAGGGGAAAAAACTTTTGGTTAGGATGACTGTAAGTGGAGGCAGCTCTGAAATTCTAGAGATGGCTCCAACGGATATGAATTTTGAGCCGATTTTGGAGAATGGAGTTTTCCGGTTTGACTGTTCCGTGGAGCATAGGGAAGCTGCGTTTCCAAGTGTTTCATTTAAGAACAGCAAAGACCGAGAAGTGCCTATTATAAGTCAAATTCTTCCAGCATATATTCCTACTTGTGTTTGTCTTCAGGAGCAACAAGTTGTTACTTTTGAGGTTAGCATTTCTAGCTCGAACTGATCTTACAATGAAAATTATAACATGATCCAAGAGCATACACAAGTCGTTCACGTAATGCTAATTTGTTATACAGTTTTCTCCTGGCACATCATTTTATGGAACGGGAGAAGTTAGTGGTCAGTTGGAGAGAACAGGGAAAAGGGTGAGTCATTCATTTTACATCACTCTTTAATTCGTTATCCTAATTAATTTGTTGAATGTAATGATCAGGTGTTTACATGGAACACTGATGCATGGGGATATGGCCCTGGAACCACTTCACTGTACCAGTCACATCCATGGGTACTAGCCGTCCTTCCAACTGGAGAAACACTAGGGGTTCTTGCTGATACAACACGAAAGTGTGAGGTATATGAATATTCCATCTGTCTTTTGTGGACTACTTTACCATGTAATTTATCTTTTCCATAGTATTAACAATATTTCTTGTCTAGATTGATCTAAGGAATGAGGGAATCATAAAAATTATCGCCCCAGCATCATATCCAATAATCACATTTGGTCCATTCTCCTCACCCAGTGCTGTCTTGAAGTCTTTGTCACACGCTGTTGGTAATTTCTTAATTGTACTTCTTTATGCCATTGAAACATTGCATATTTCACCTGCTAACTTGGTTTGGTGATTAAAAATGACATGTTAGTCTCAGGAATCAGTTCTAATAGTAAGATGATTGTTTATGAAGTTTAAATGGTTTGAGACTAGTCTTTGCTTTTTATTGTTATTCTCTGTTTTGCCTCTCCTTAGTAAATATTACACTTCTCCCCATCAGGAACTGTTTTCATGCCTCCAAAGTGGGCATTAGGCTACCACCAATGCCGTTGGAGTTACATGTCTGATAGGCGAGTCACCGAGGTCAGTTTTTTTTTTGTTTATACCCTGGCTGTTTGGTGTAGTTGATGAAAGCAAAGAACGTTAATAGGCAGTGTTCAAAATTGTGAGCCTCCCTGTCATGCTTTTCTTCATTGTTCTGATGACTGCAGATCACTCAAACATTTCGTGACAAGAAAATTCCTTCTGACGTGATATGGATGGATATTGACTACATGGATGGTTTTCGGTGTTTCACATTTGACAAGGCATGTTCTTTTCTCTAAAATCATCCCAAGAGGGCTCAATTAACAGTTCTTACCTTGTTTTACATAGACTAACATGATTTTATAAGAAATTTATGGACTAGTAAATTTATCTTTTTCAGGAGCGTTTTGGGGATCCAATTGCTTTGGCAAAACATCTCCATAATAATGGTTTCAAAGCGATCTGGATGCTTGACCCTGGAATAAAGCAGGAGGAAGGTTATGATGTCTACGATAGTGGAACTAAAAATGATGTTTGGATTAGCCGACCAGATGGGAAGCCATTTATTGGTATTTTGACTTTGTTGCGGATTATGCTACTTTATCTTGTTGATTTGATATATTGGCATAAATTACTGAAATGTTATGTTTGTATCATTAGGTGAAGTATGGCCTGGGCCTTGCGTCTTCCCTGACTATACAAATTCCAAAGCACGTTCTTGGTGGGCTAATTTGGTTAAGGACTTTGTTTCAAATGGTGTTGATGGTATATGGAATGATATGAACGAGCCAGCAGTTTTCAAAGTACATTGTCTACTCTGCATCCATTCTTAATAATATACTGGCCAAATCTTTACCCAGTTTTTACGTGTTTTTTTTTTCTAATGTCCAGGTCGTGACAAAGACCATGCCTGAGAACAATATTCACAGAGGAGATGATGAGCTTGGAGGTGTTCAGAACCACTCACACTACCACAATGTAACGTTCTTGTTCCACTCAACTCTCAAATTTACTCTATGCATGTCTGATGTTTATTTAAGTTTTTAAATATGTTCTGGTCCTTGGACTTCTGGTATATCATCATTTGTTATATTGTATATGTATATGTATATGTATATGTATGGTTCTCTGTTACTACTTGAAAATTTCCAATGTTTCTTGTGAATCTGTATACCTTAGTGTCTTTTAAGTAAACTCAAAATTTTGGGAGACTAAGGAGGACCTGTCCTTGACCCTTTTGAAAACATTGGACATTTGAAGTGCATCTAGAATGAAAAGTAGCTGCCTCAAGAGTATATATTTTGCTCCTGTGGTAGGCAATAAAGATAGGCACTTCAAGTTAACCATGTCAAAATTTTCCCATTGTCTAGGTATACGGAATGCTGATGGCAAGGTCAACTTACGAAGGGATGGAACTAGCTGATAAGAATAAGCGACCTTTTGTATTGACAAGAGCTGGATTCATAGGTAGCCAGAGATATGCTGCAACTTGGACAGGAGATAACCTTTCAAACTGGGAGCATCTACATATGTCTATATCCATGGTACTTCAGCTGGTAAGTAATTTTGAATTTCGCTGCACCTCTAAACACACACTTAAAATTGATTGGGATTGTCTATTCTGTACTACTAATTTTTCTTGTCAAGCTTGTAGGATCTAAGAAGTTATAGTCTTGGGATATTATTTTGGCTTACCTCTTTATGTCAGAAGTTACCTTCTATTCTTTAAAGCTCAGATGCTGCTTATAATCTACAATTCTCTTCACTTTTGTAGAGCAAATGGCAGAAAATGAGTTTGGATTTCTTGATCTAGTGAATAACTATGTGGCATAATACGATTTTTTCTTGCTCATTCCAGAAACTAATTCCGAAACAATAAATTGCATTTAGGGGATTAGTGGTCAGCCATTATCTGGGCCAGATATTGGTGGCTTTGCTGGCAATGCAACTCCGAGGCTGTTTGGGCGTTGGATGGGCGTTGGAGCTATGTTTCCATTCTGTCGTGGCCATTCTGAGGCTGGCACTGATGATCATGAACCATGGTCATTCGGAGAAGAGGTAGTGTTTTGCTTTCAAATCTTGTAATTCTTTCAGCACTACACATTTACAACTCGATTTTATTGCTGAAATAACTCAAGATAGTCAACCATTTTTTGGTTTAGGGTTTTTCTTTAGGCCAGTTATGAACATTAGTGTTTTAATTAGTGCGAGGAAGTCTGTCGTGCTGCATTGAAGAGGCGTTATCAACTCCTACCGCATTTTTACACCTTATTTTACATTGCCCATACAACTGGTGCTCCGGTTGCAGCTCCAGTCTTTTTCGCTGGTAAGCTTGGATAAAACATTGTCTTTTATTTCTTGTACTTATGAATCATATCTTATGCTCTCTTTTTTTCCTTTTTTCTTGATAAATGCAGATCCGAAAGATTCCCGGCTAAGGACTATTGAAAATGGCTTTCTTTTGGGTCCACTTTTAATATATGCAAGGTTACTTTCTTCTTACTCAAACATAAAAAGATGCATCTTGCAGTTTTGCCTGAAGATTTTAAGAATCATTGCTTTCATTTTCTTAGAGATTAATGATGACTCCATTCTGTTTCGTGATTTGTGTTCTTGATGAAGTGTTTGAGTACCATTTGAGTGAAATAACGGTACAAGTGACCAAATTTAGGAATTCTAAAATGTTGAAGTAATTAGAACCATTCGTCAAGCATAATGATTGACATCTTATAAGGTTTGGTAATGATGGTGTTTCATCTGTTTTAAATTTAAACGTTTTTAAAATAATCATAACTGAATAATAGCTAGTTCATCAGAAATTTTCATCTTATAATATTTCTGCCCTTTTCAGTCATTTATTGCAAATACTTTTAGGAAGAATGTTTTTATTCATACTTGTGAGTTGCTTTGTAATTTTATCTGTCAAACATTTTATACTCATCAAGTTTTTCTTGGTTTATTTCTATCATTTTCTAGCACTGTCTCTAATCAGGGATCACACGATCTGCAACACATATTGCCCAAAGGAACTTGGCTGAGGTTTGATTTTGAAGATTCACATCCGGTATGGTTGTTAACCGTTGTGAAACGTGATTGCCCATCTCTCCATTTTTGCGAAATAACTTATATTTTTTCATGTTTCAAACCTGTTGATTATTTGTTTCCCGATGTCAGGATTTACCTACACTATATTTACAAGGTGGATCCATCATATCATTGGCTCCTCCACATCTGCATGTTGGGGAATTTAGTCTGTCAGATGACTTGACTCTACTTGTGTCATTAGATGAAAATGGTACGTTTAGCTTTTGATCCAAACAGTGGAGACCAATGATCTGAAATGTTGTTTCTTTACAGTATGCATCTGTTCGTCTATTTGCAACTTGTTTACTATGTATTAAGATAGGTGTAGTGTTACCGAAACTCGTGGAAACAGAACAAATAATAATGCTACAGATTTTTGGCATTCCTTCTGAAATTTTGTGAAAAGAGATTGTATCATGATGTAACAATTACTTTTGGAAGTCCTTGTCGTAGTGTTTGCGCACAGGATTTCGTCTTGATATCTCTGTTACTTAATTGCCTTGTCAGAGTTCATGTTCGTATTGTACTCGTAGTAATCAGGATAATAATGCTTTGTCTCCATCAGGGAAAGCTGGAGGACTCTTGTTCGAAGATGATGGAGATGGATATGGCTATACTAAAGGCAGTTTTTTGCTTACGCACTACTTTGCTGAGCGGAATTCTTCCACTGTTACTGTCAAGGTTTCAAAAACTGAAGGAGACTGGCAGAGGCCCAAGCGACGTGTTCATGTCCAATTATTACTAGGAGACGGTGCAATGGTACTGCTCATTCTCTTGTTTGAAAAATAGAGTAATTAAAATTTACAAAACATTTGAATCTAGATAATGTGGAACAGCTTGATGCTTGGGGGATGGATGGAGAGATAATCCAGATTACGGTGCCACCAGAAAGTGAACTTTTAGAGTTAATATCCACAAGCAATGAGCGCTTTAAACTTCATATGGGTAAGTCTCAATTCAAAATCTGTCTTTAGTTAACTTATTTATCAGGTGTGTAGTTATTGAGATGTATTGCTTCAGGTTATTCTTTTCAGTGTTAAAGTTCTATATAATTCCTTGTTACGTCCTTCAGTTTTTATGTTGCATATAAATTTATACACTTTAGAACCTGCTACTCATCATTTTGCTTTTAACATTTGATTTTTATGAGATATCAATATGCATGAATTTGTGAACACATTCATCAAAGAATAAATGCACCATAATTCGGATCTTCATTGTTATTTACTTGCATATTTTCTTCCATGTGTCTTACTGAAATGTAGAAAATACAAAACTGATACCCGAGAAGGAAGTTTTACCTGGACAAAAGGGAATGGAACTTTTGAGGGAGCCAGTTGAGCTAAACAGTGGCGATTGGAAACTTAATATAGTTCCTTGGATTGGTGGAAGGATAATATCAATGATGCATGCTCCATCAGGTAATAAACCTACTCGTACTAAACTGTTTTGCTGTATCCTAGTAAGCTTGAAAAAATTGTAGATCTATTATGAATGAGATACTTTCAACATTTTTGGTTATTCTATAGTAAATGTAACATTGCTGGTCTGTAAAAACGTTTATGACCTAAGAGTCAGCTTATAGTTAATTGTTACAGAGATTACAGTTCTGGTTGATTACAATTTGCAGGAATTCAGTGGCTTCATAGCAGAATAGATATCAATGGCTATGAAGAATACAGTGGTACTGAGTACCGATCAGCTGGATGTACTGAGGAATATAGAGTCATTGAGTGAGTTTCCTTTGACGATCTCTCTCATACTTACATATGAACATGTGCGATGAAAACTGATCTGAACACACTGCACCCTCTGCGTTATATTTACATGTTACTGAATTGATTGTTCTGTATCGTGTAGGAGGGATTTGGAACATGCTGGAGAGGAAGAATCTCTTATCCTAGAAGGTGATATTGGTGGTGGATTGGTTCTTCACCGTAAAATAAGTATACCTGAAGACAATCATCGAGTTTGTCGGATTGCCTCTAGCATTGAAGCCCGTAGTGTTGGTGCTGGTTCTGGTGGATTTTCAAGGTTTGTGTGCTTTCTTAACATTTTTCCTTGTTTTTTCAACAATGTCTAAGCTTTTGCAAGAATTTATGTAGGTCGTTCTAGTAAAACTGAAAAACGAGTAGAGAGAACTTCCACATTATAATACCTAAGACAATTGGAAGGTTTGGCAGTCAGACCAATATATAGTATCTTGTTATGTAATTTAAGTAAGTTTGCAGATAATAGGTTACTACAACAAGTCAAGATTACGATTCAACATCTGCTTCTTTTTTTTCCTGTCTCGAAAATAATGAGTCCTTTTTGTGGTGGTTACTAAACGCTGCAGGCTCGTATGCTTAAGAGTCCATCCAACTTTCACTCTTTTGCATCCCACTGAATCGTTTGTCTCCTTCACATCGATTGATGGTTCAAAGCATGACGTTTGGCCAGATTCTGGAGAGCAATTATATGTAGGGAACAACCTCCCTAATGGTAAGTACCTTTAGACTTTTCACATTGTTCTCATGTTTATTTCAATGGAAGTGTGTGATAGAACATAAAACTGAGAAGCAGAGTCTTAGCCATTTTTAAACCAGTGATGAGCATTTTTGCTGATCAACTTATAATAACATCTTACATTAGTGCTAAGCATTTTCTTTTGTTTTCTTTTCAGGTGAATGGATGCTGGTGGACAAGAGCCTTAATGTACAGCTTATAAACCGGTTCGATGTTAATCAGGTCTTCAAATGTATAGTCCACTGGGACTGTGGAACTGTTAACTTGGAGCTTTGGTCGGAAGACCGACCTGTTTCCAAGGAATCTCCTCTGAAAATAGAGCATGAATATGAAGTCACAAGTTTCCCATAAATGTGTTCACACTTCACACAGTTGATACGACTACTTGTGTTGTCCATTGCAGATACACAAATAAGTGTTTGTTGTCCATTGCATTAATAATGTTAAAAGTCACTCAAATTTCTATGGACCTCTGGGAATAAATCTGTCTTTCAGAAAAGATATCCCGGTTATCAGATTACCAAAAATACTTTTAATAAGGAAAAAAACCCCCAAAATATAGATTTCCAAAGCTAGTAGATGTAAGAAAACATTAACAAAAAAAAAAAACCGCTGGCTGCATGTAAGAAACATGATAGATTAAATATTCAAACAAAATTGTTTACATTGAAGGAAAATTTTATGTAAAGTGAAGAAAAAATGACTGACTACTCAAGATTGCACGACCAACTTTTGAAGATGCTCGAAGAAAACTTGAAGGCTCACGTCATCTGTGAATATCACATCTGAACCTGTTGACATCTCATTTGCATTGTTATACGTTGCTGATGGATTCAGTTTCGCCAATAAAAACCTTGCCTGCAATTTTCCCAAATCAAATCTAACTGAAATGCGGCAAACATTATTGAAGCTCGACAATTACATGACAAAGATTAGAGAAGATAAAATGACCTGAGAGCCATGCTGATCACAGACAACTAATCTTGGGACAGGGAAACGCTCTCCGACTATCATCTGAGAATCCTCTTGAGGAGCTTGCAATAACTCACCAAAGGCCTGTCATAAATATTATTATAGTTTATGGTAGTTACTTTAAACATAATCAATCAACTACAAAGAGATAGTTCCACGTTGGAAAAAACTAATAGAAACCGCTATTAATAGTACCTGGTGTTCAGGCTGATGATGATAGCCCATGTTTCGCCATTGTGCTATAGTCATTCCATGGAAGACAACAACACTAAAATATGCATCTAATAAAAGAATACGATCAGCTGCAATGGAAGCCACATCTAGCAAAGCTGGTTGAGCTGATGAACTGAATGAATATGACGTCAATGATGGCTGAATCATGACAGTTGCATTTGAAACACTCTCTCGATTTAACAACATGCGAAAGTATGCGGTTTCATCTGGACTGTTGTTGAATACCTGCAACAATTCCAAGCCCGCAAAAGAAAACATGATTCAAGTATGCACTAAGCTAATTATATTATGAAGATAAATCATAAAATGTTAAAAGAAGTGGTAGTACCTGAACAAACTGTGATCGCCGCAGATTAAAAATAAATTGAGGAAATAACGAAAAATAGGGATTCAGCGTAAAGGAGGCTGGATCATCCTTTCTATAGTCTCCAAATTTCGAACAAAGACGAATGAGATTCCGATCTAACCACCGAGTAGCATCAAATCCCTCCTGTTGAAAAAAAAATGATGAATTGTATATATAGACAAGACTGATAATCCTTCATTGATTAGTTCCTGCAGTATTTTCCAAGGAAAAGTTGGATCCTCCTAGTTTTAATTACTATTATTCAAGTGAAAGACACTGCCAAGTACCTCTGATTCCATTTTGAAAGAAGCTAATCTTGCCATGACAACGGCAGCAGTTTCTTGATCAAAGCCTTGTACGAGTTCCTGGAATAGTAAACAACCAACAGTATATAAAACTATTAGCTCAATAGAAAAAGCAATAAGTAAGCATGCACTGAATTGTTTGTGGTTATACTTATATGCATACTCCTATACTGCCATCACTACATCCAGAGTTGCCAAGACATCATCTAAGGATAAAAAAATTTCTAAATCAACAAGCCATCCTGAGAAATATAATTTTGTATGTTTCATACAAGCAAAAAAACAAAATTGTGTCAAAAACTCCACCTATTATTCCATGTGTATTAGCTTCAGTGATACATTAAATGATGGATTGTTTCTAAATAGGACAAGGAGAGCCAAAATTTATAGAGAAAGAGCAATGATAATCTGGTGACAGTATAATGAAAATATGTTTTAGTAGAGTATATACCACTAATGTGCAACTTAATCGTCTACTAGGCAAAAACCAGTGACATGCAAAGCAAGTTTTAGTCCTAACATGAACGGTGATACTAAATGTAAGTTCAATTATATGAGCAGAAGCAAAAAGAGCTGGCGTACTCTTTGTATTGAATTCTGAGAATAATTGATAAAGCAGAAAACATCCAATTCCATCTATTGAAAATCTAGTCATAAATTTAGGCAGAAAGCAAAAATCATGACGAACCTCTGAACTCACAGCACTGTCAATCCATTGTCTGCAGACAGTAGTAACACGAAGCAGTGTTTGACCTTCAGGGCTTTGGTAACTGCAATCAAGTTAACAACAGAAACTTTGATGCTTCTGAAACAGTGTAATGCAGAAAGCCAGAAATGCATAGTGCAAGAGAAAAAATAAACAGAAAATATACAAGACTGAAACATTGCCAAAAGTACCTTGTGAGAAATTGCAAATACAACTGCGGATTTGCAGCTCCAGGTGCATTTGATCCGCTTGAAGATATATCAAAAAATACTGTCAAACAAGTACTTTTATCAAGGCCACACAATTTCCAAACAAAAGTATTCCCCTCTCCGATAACAGTGTCAGCAACACTAGTACTTTTCTGAAAGATCCGGATAAAAGAAAATTTAAAATAAAATGGTAGGAGATAGCTCCATTTATCTCACAAGCACTATTAATGCATTTATTTAAAAAGGTAAATCTTAAAGGACTCCATTTTCAACCTTTTCTAATGATGAGGATGGCCCAATAGCTCCTTGAATTTTGATGTCCTGTGAACAACAGATCTCAAGCGCCCCACTAGAAATAATTGATTGAAGGTCAGTTTAAATTGAAATACACACATAAATATTATTTCTAACATACATTACGCTTAGTGTATGATGCTCAAAAGAAAAGAAAGGTTATCGCGTTGTCGCAATTCTCCTTCACATGTAACACTTATATCAAAGAGAGGGATGCAGACGGAAAGTAGACACTTACTTAAAACAGAGGCCAAGAGATTGACCGCCATTTTCAAATACCCGCCTGAAGGAATCTTTGAATACAGAATGGCCAAAACTTTCAGACAGAACAACAAGGCCACCAGTTCTTTCAACTGCAACTTTCATCTCAGCAACCCCAATCTAACTACATGCAAAATGCAAAAGCGGAAACAATTATAATTAGATATCTAATTACAGTTATAAGAAACAACAGCATGACAGATGCACCAAACAATGCCTCATGTTGACTAAACATAACAAAGTCGAAGAATACAGTCGAGAAAAAAGGTATCAAAAACAAGAAAATGAAGGGCTCTAACGATGATGGCCTAGGCTTTCTATGGTTTCTATGGTAATTTTTATCTGAGGATCTCTAGAAATGATATCAGACGTTCCAACCAAGCTTTCTTTGCTCTTAAATGTCACTTGTAACATCTTTAAAATAGATAAGATAAAAAGAAAAAGAGCATGATATGAAAGGCTAGTTAACACTATTGAGGACAAGTGGGAGGCTTCACATTTTTTATATATTGATTGTGCAGGTTTGTCAAACATTTTAGTAAAACACATTGCATATCAAGGCCACACTTTCAGCAACTAAAATAACAGATGCATGCATTCCAGCTGAAAAACAAACAAAATAGTTCTTTTACAGAAAAGGTTTAGAAACCAGGTTTTACAGCTAATGTCAACCACATAATTAAACTTGAGAATGAATTCAGCTTAGTGCACCAATAATATTTATATACATGTCACAGTAATACCTGATCAACTGCAGAAGCAAACAGATCAAGCACATGACCCTGAGTGACAAGTTGATTTGCGATGCTATCATAAAACTTGACAGCCTTTTTATAGTAAGGAGCGGCATCTTTATCTAAATCTTTGTGAGAACGCACAGGATCCGATAAGTCTTTTGAGACAATCTGTACAAAGAGATTAGAAAGAAGAATATTACCAAGACCAGTTACAAACAATATTCATACACATAATTTAATGAAAGCTCACAGTGCCAACAATCATCAAGCACTTACTGTTCCAGGGCCTTCTGTACACGGACCACCGATCAAAGCTACAATTCTAGCCCCAGTTCCAGGCAAACAAGCTCCAAGCAATCCTGCAGCTACGCTCAATGCCAAGCCTGTGCATCGTTGGGAACGATGACCTGGTTGAACAGGCCACTGATCACTTTGTAGCTCATCCAAAAGCTGCACGCCAAACATCATTCACGTAATGGAAGAATCAAATGAAAAAAATTCGACTTGACTATCAACAAGAGTGAAATGAAGAAGTTAACAATTATATTGAATGAACCGAACAAACAACTCATAATATTACCCACCGAGTTGAGAGTAAATTCACAATCCGAGGCAGGCAACAAGAACCGATTCAAACCAGAACTCGGGAATCCATTTTGAGCTCCTTTGGGATGACCAGAAATAGGACCTCTCCTTAAAGAAGCTCCAAGCCCCAACTGGTCCAAAATCTGATCTCTCGAGAATTCTTTATCACCCTTGAAAACAAAAACCTTAGACATCTCAGAGAATCCCAATTCATGCACATGAGCCTGAGTACCAAATGACACAAATCCAACCAAAGCACTCTCTGGAAGCAATCCAATCGCCTGCTTAAGCACCGATGTAGCAAAATCTAATTCTTCTTCAATCATACAAGTATCGAGAACAAACACAAACACTGGCGGAGCCGCCGCCTGCGACGGAACTTCCCCATTCCTATGATTAAGTTGTCCTGAATTCGTTGCAACTGGCGGAGGAAACGTGTATTCAACAGTAGTGTACTGAGGATAAAGCTCACGAGGAAGATTAGTCTCAGAGATCACATGGTAATGAGGCGGGAAATGATTACGTTGATAGCAAAAGGGACAAATCCAGAGCTTTACAGCGAAATCGACTTGTGCATAGGCATTTAACGCTGCGGAACATGTTCGACATCGGAGCGGAGCGTAAGGAAGGTTAGGAATATCGGAATGTCGTCGGATTGGAGAAATGCAGGCAGCGAGTGGGATCACGCATTTGTTTGCTTCAACCTTAGAACGAGGCCAAACGTTCCAAGTCATACGAACTCCATCAATTCCTTCTAGATCTGTATTCACCGTCTCCGCCATTGTTGCAGATTCAGATCAGATCAGGGAATTCAAGTTTCTTTTATTCTTTGACGAAACTGAAAAATCTCATACTCCTCGAACGTTTTTTGGTTTTGTTTTTTAACTAGAACGTTAACAACAAAGGGAAAAAAAATCAATTGTGTGTGGAATTATTTTTAATATTAACATATAATTTGATTTTTATATATATCATTTTTATCAGAAATTCAAAGAAAACATATAAATGAAAATTTTACAAAACAAATTGAATAGAAATATCGATCTCTTCTTATTTTATAAATTTTCAATATCTTATAGCGAATTGCATGAAAAAAAAAAACTCTAAATTTCGCTTTTTTCTTAAAGTGAGAGTTACAAGCTTAGCTTGGATCATGGATTATGTTGATAACTTTGAGTACTGCAAAGTCTTGTTTGAGAGTCATTCATAGATTCTGAATTTGGTTCTCATTGATCCATCTAGATGGCCTCATTTAAATTCAGATGAGAAAGTTTCTCTCAACTACTTTGAGACATGTTCATAGAGATGTCAATATGTGTGCTGAATCAAAAGCTAGTAGAGTTAAATTTGCTTAAGTTTATACTGCTTATATTGATTGTTTTTTTGTCTTCTTGGCTTAACCATTTGGTTGATGTACCGTAACAATTTGTTTTTTTTTTTTGTTTTAACTGCAATAAACAGTTTTGTTCATACCTAATATCAATGAATGGATTTTTTGCTTGGGAAAAAAAACCTCATTATATTTTTTTTGTAAAAGATTTTTATTACGTTAAAAAAAAAAACTAAACTTTAATCGTAATTAGCGATACACTGAACAATAGAAAAACAAACATTGAATGAGCAACTATAGTGACAAAAAAAAAATAAGCAGCTTTTTTTTTGATCGAAAAACGGGGCTAAACCCCAATTTATTCATAAAAGAACAGACTACATCAAAGTTGAACAGTTCGAGAATGAGCCAAACCGGCTACATCTTCTGCCAAAACTAAACTAACAAACTCTAGAACTACAATAAAGTTATGAAAGCCCAATGGTAAAGAAAAAATATGGTTGGCTAGACCGTTCGCTAAACGGTTAGCCTCTCTAAACGTATGAATGATTTGGACAGTCCAATCCTTTACTAAAAAGCCATAACACAAACGTACTAGGAAAGAAAGCGGGTGAGTATCCTCAACCCCTTTCGTAAGGAAACCCACCACAATCTCCCAAATCTATGTCCTCTCTCACACCCTCTTCTTCCAAGCCATATAGAGACCTGTACAAACATCGATATTCAGAGAGAATCCTCTAACCCACGAACCATGTATGATCTCTCAGAACACCGCCCGCTGTAGCCAAGCCTGCATTTCCCCGGGAAGCACCATCAGTATTAAGTTTATACCATCCCACATCTGGTGGCTCCCAGTGTATCAAACATTCTACCCGCTGAACTTGTGATACTTCCAACTTTGTCGCGTCATTTACCCTGTAAATCTCTCATAATTTATCACGAAGAAATTGAAACTATCCTGACACCTCCTTGTAGTTCCAAAAATGTTCATACACCGCCATTTCCAACCCACCAAATAGTCACAGCAAACCGAATCGACCACGGACAACCCTGATACATACAACCATCACTGAGATTATGAAAGAGCCATTCATGAATAGACATGGTAAAAAAGACAGCTCGCTTAGCCGGCGAAACTAATCGACGCCAAACACCTTCCATCGTGCGACAGTCACGAAGCACATGAATAATTGATTCCTCACCACCTCTAATTATCTGGCACATACTTGAGACACATAAATGTCGTCTTTGTCTCTCCGTATTTGTGAGAACCACCTGTCGCATACCCATCCACAAGAAAAGACAAATGCGTTCAGGTACCTTAAGCTGCCACACTCGTTGGTACAAAGTGCTCATATCCTGCCGAACCATCAAGTCACGAGTTAGAAAATCATAAGCTGATCGCACTGTAAACTTTCCATTCGGTGAACCCCTCCAAGAGACACGGTCACCAATCCCGATCACCTCATCAACAACATGAGCCGCTAGACTTAACCGAACTTTCTCCGGAAGCAACAACTCTGGTACATTCCACTGCCAACTCTCCCCAGAATTCCATAGATCACATAAGGGTATCATGTCTCCACCATCACCAACATCGGAGGTAACATTATCCCGAAGCGGCTCATCTAGCAACCAAATATCATCCCAAAAACGTGTATGTCTACCATCACCAATAACCCATCGTAGACCGGGGAGCAACACGTCTTTGACTCCAATAAGAATGCTACAAAAAATCGCGGAAAAACAGTCTGATCCTCGCATCCAAGCAGGGTCAAAAGATGAACGAATATTATATTTAAGAATAAGCAACTTATAAGCTATGCTTAAAAAATGAAAATTTTCGTAAATTAAGGAAAATAAAATCGTTAATTCTTTCCAAAATTCTGCAGCCAATAGGATCCTTGGTGCGACATGATAGCTAAAATGCTTTAACCTTGAGTCCCACGCAACCCGATCAAATAAGGCTTTCTATATTAAGCCCAGCCCATTTCAACGGCGTCCGTGGTAGGATTAAAAATAGCCTTAATTAAAATAACCCAAACGGTCGAAGAAAACATGGGCCCTAGTTTTGTCTCCACCGTTGGATTCATCTCCCGATCAACGGAGAGAAATGAATAAACAACATGTGCTGTGTTCTGGATCTAGAAATTCAAATTCTCTCCATTAACGGCTATCTTCTTTCTTTCTCTCTCATACACCTTCCCTTCTTCCTCGTTTCTTTGCCCGAAACCAACGACTGTTGCACCACCAGTTTTTGCTCTTCTTCTTTAGGGATTCTAATTGGTTTCCAGCGAGATGAAGCACTTCATGATGCCAAGAAACCCTATCTTGCGAGATATTGGAGAATCGCAATCGCCAAACACTAGTTTGACAAAATCGAAGTCTCAAAAGAAGTTGAGATCTGCAAAAGAGAATGCTCCACCTCCGGATATGAACTCGTTAGTGCCTGATTATGGGTCGTCTCCAGCGAAACTGAAGAGTCGACTGCCTCCGCGTCCGCCATCGTCGAATCCTCTTAAACGGAAGCTCATCGCTGAGGCTGCGGCGGAAAATGCAGTAGCTTCTGGAATTTCTGACTCTGGTGTCAAGGTAGTTTGACCCTTTGATATTTTGTTCTTTCTTGCTTAGAAATTGGAAAATGTCGAGGAAAATCCCTAAATCTCTTGGATGTGTTTACTCATATTATGTTCCAGATTCTAAAGTAATATAACCAAATTAAGAAACATTTTATGCTTTACTCACTCATAAGTTTTATTTTTAATAGGTTTTAGTTTCATTTGGGTATTAGTTATGGTTACTGCAATATCTCACTATTGAAATGTAGCGAAACTTTATGCAAGTCATCAACTGACTAAGTGCAAAATGATTTTATGAGTAGTGTTTAAGCTGTGACCGAAGTCTTTGCTGCTGCAAGGTTGAACAATGCTAATTGCGCCTCTTAATCTTGTCTTGTTTTGCAGGTCATAGTCAGAGTGAAGCCTCCTAGAAAAGGTGAGGAAGAGGAGATGATAGTAAAAAAGATCTCCAACGATGCCCTCACAATTAATGAACAGACGTTCACGTTTGACTCAATTGCTGACCCGGAGTCAACACAGGCAAAATATCGACTTTTTAAGATTTGGGTGATATTACACTATTTTATCTCGTGATTTACATAGGCTAAGTTCTTATTCTTGTATCCTTTGCAGGATGAAATCTTTCAGCTTGTGGGATTTCCGCTTGTAGAAAATTGTCTGGCCGGATTTAACAGTTCTGTTTTTGCCTATGGACAGGTAGTCATCATTTTTCAATGTCTTTGATAGGACCATGAATTGCTATTCCTTAAACCAGATGGTTGTAATAACTTCTGTTATCATGAAAACATTTTTCATCAGACTGGTAGTGGTAAAACATATACCATGTGGGGTCCTGCTAATGGATTGTTGGAAGAGCACCTTAGTGGTGACCAGAGAGGTTTGACTCCACGTGTCTTTGAGTTGCTCTTCGCCCGTATCAGTGAGGTGATGCGTAGTGTTGTTTAATTTCACTCAAAGTTTCATTTTCAGAAAGACCAGCACATTCAAAAGTTTATATCTATTTTTTGCAGGAGCAAGTAAAGCACGTTGAAAGGCAGCTCAACTACCAGTGCCGCTGTTCGTTTCTCGAGGTTAATTGAATGAATTCTACTTTTGTTGTGTGCTTTTGATATTTTTATTTCTCAAGTCTTGATATACATGGTTCACTTTCCCATCTCTCTTTGCAGATATACAACGAGCAAATAACAGATCTTTTGGATCCAAGCCAAAAAAACCTGATGGTAAAAGGAACTTGTCACTTCAACTTATTATACAATTTTTAAGGAAAGAACCTGGGATTAACATTTGATATTAATAATGTACCAGATTAGAGAAGATGTCAAGTCTGGTGTTTATGTAGAAAATCTGACAGAGGCATACGTAAAAAATTTGAAAGATTTGTCAAAGCTTCTAATAAAGGTATGTGATATCTTCTCATTTCATGTTTCTCTTTGGAAATTGATCTCTTTCTACTTTGAAAGATTTTAAGATTAATTGCTCAAAACGTATTTACACTTTGGTGTCTTAGGAATGATTACATCGCATCTCTCCCTAAACTGTTAGAAGATGGAATGCAAAACTTTTCTTTGTTATAAAGAAGATGTTGCTATAGTACTTGAATTGTGGAATTACTGTTTATTGAACTGCTTTGTTAGTGATGCTATAGATTATATGTCACAAAGGTTATGACTTAAAATGAATTCTATCTCGCCAAGAGTGTCAAAGTCTTACAGTACATACAATCTGAGCTATTTTGTTGCTTTGCTTCAACACGAGTATTTTTAATAGTAATGCTTGCATCTGAAACTGATGCAGGGCTTGGCAAACAGAAGGACTGGTGCAACAAGTGTAAATGCAGAAAGTTCAAGGTCGCACTGCGTTTTTACTTGTGTTGTTGAGTCCCACTGCAAGGTGGGCTGTTCTCCTTTATTCAATTGTTTATATTAACTGCTGACTGAAAGATTTTAAGAATCGCCTATGGGGCTCGAATTCTACTACTCTAACAATTATCTAGTGCATTTATTACATGTGACCGGAATCTCAAACTAATTGCATCTGAATTTAAACTGTATCAGAGTGCTGCAGATGGTCTGAGCAGCTTCAAAACTAGTAGAATAAATCTTGTTGATCTGGCTGGTTCAGAAAGGCAAAAGTTAACTGGTGCAGCAGGCGATCGTTTGAAGGAAGCTGGGAATATCAATCGATCACTTTCTCAACTTGGGTAAGATCAGAATAGTGTACATATAGATAGGCTTTATGTAGAGTGTGGTTGATGCATTGAAATTTGGATTTTGATGACAAGGAGGAAAACATAAGGGAAAAGGATTTTACAGTTTAAAATGATATTGTAACAGAGTATTAAACTGACATTTGTAGATAAATGTTAACCATATGAATTTTTACTTGCAGGAATTTGATCAACATTCTCGCAGAAATTTCACAAACAGGGAAGCAAAGGCATATACCCTACAGAGACTCTAGGTTGACATTTCTATTGCAAGAGTCTCTTGGTGGGAATGCAAAATTAGCTATGGTTTGTGCAGTGTCTCCCTCGCAGAGGTAAATTGATAACTCAAGTTTCCCTTCCAGAAATTATTTTACCTTCGACTTTTCTGCAAAATAACGTTGCATCATAAAATGCAGTTGTAGGAGTGAAACCTTCAGCACCTTGAGATTTGCCCAGCGTGCAAAGGCGATACAGAACAAAGCAGTTGTCAATGAAGTAATGCAAGATGATGTGAATTTCTTGCGAGAAGTAATACGTCAGCTAAGGGTATGCATTCTTTTACTTATGCATTCTTTTATAAATGGAAATGTGAATGTAACTATTAATTGAAACGGTGCAGGATGAACTGCAAAGGGTAAAGAATAATGGAAACAACCCAACTAACCCAAATGCAGCATATACCACGTCCTGGAATGCGCGTAGAAGTATGAGTTTGTTAAGAAGCTTTGGCCTGGGTCATCCGAAGTCATTACTAAATGGAGATGATGATGGGGATACTGAGATGGAAATTGACGAGGAGGCTGTTGAAAGGCTTTGTGCTCAAATGGGCTTGCAATCATCTCCTCCTGCTGAGGACAAGAGTCAGAACATGAGCAGAGTAGATAAAATAAACACATCATTACAAATTGTGGCCGAGAAGGATGAATCTAACAACAGCTCCCACCTTGAATCATCAGTCCAGTCTACAGGAAAGCAATTTCCTGAAGATACAGATGTTAACATGGAGGATGCATGTTGCCAAACTGAGATCCATGAGCAAGAGACTATTGATAGTGTAACAGCTGTGGTAGAAACTGACATCACAACAGATCAGACCGAAGGCGCCATGCAAACTACGGATGATGGTTCGAGTGTACAGCCTACTCCGATAATCAATTCTCTACATTCTTGTATTGGCGACACCAACCTGGGAAATTCACCAAGCAAGGCGGAGAATGTTCCATCATGCCAAGACTTGGTCTCAGAAGCTCTTGTTTCTGAAGTTGCATCAGTAAATCCTGTGTCACCTTGCCTTAGCGTAGATCCAGTAAGTGTTTCTCCTGTACTAATAACTCCGACTGAGAGTGTCTCTCCTAGAATTAGAAACAGCAGGAAAAGCTTGAGGACATCATCAATGTCCACGGCATCACAAAAAGATATTGAGAGAGAGAACCAAATAACTACAGAAGTTGTGGAGCCTTCTCCAGCTATGTCCACAGAGATATTAAACCTATGTAGTACTTTGGCTACAAAGAAAAGTGAAGCTTTTCCTGTGCCAACTAGGCAATTGGCAGCTAGCCTCCACAAAGGCATGAAACTTCTTGACTCTTATCGCCAGAGTACAGCTCAAAGACGGTCAACATTTAGGTTGTCCTACAAAGCTCTAGAATGCAAGCCTTCTACGGTTTTAAGTAAGGCTGATGTAGGTGTGCAGACTTATCTTGAAGCTGATATAATATCGGAAGAGAACCCCAAAGAAGTACTATGCAGTAAATGCAAAGGCAGGGCAGAATGTGATGCTCAAGAATTAAGTGACACTTCTAATCTTCAGTTAGCACCTGTTGACAACTCAGAAGTTCCAGAAAAGTCCAATTTCCAAGTTCCTAAAGTAAGAATCGTGGCTTTCACAAAAAGCAGGTTTTTGGTTCCGCATTTGCAAAGTGTAACAATATGATATGAGTTTTCTGCACCTTGCAGGCAGTGGAAAAGGTTCTAGCAGGGTCTATCAGAAGAGAAATGGCTATGGAAGAGTTCTGCACTAAGCAAGCCTCTGAAATATCACAGCTTAATCGGCTGGTATGATTCTTTCTTATGTTTGCTAGCTTGTCTACTTCTGACATAACTTTCTAATTGTCTCTGAAAATTTGAACAGGTGCAACAGTACAAACATGAGAGAGAGTGCAATGCCATCATAGGACAAACAAGGGAGGACAAGATTGTTCGCCTTGAAAGCCTCATGGATGGTGTGTTATCAAAAGATGATTTCCTGGATGAAGAATTTGCATCCCTCATGCATGAGCATAAGGTAATTTTTAGGGATACAATAATGTAGAAAGTTATTGAATCAATGTAGAAAGGTTTCCTTACATGTAATGTTGCAGCTTCTGAAGGACATGTATGAGAACCACCCTGAAGTATTGCAGACGAGGATTGAGTTAAAAAGAGTACAAGAAGAGCTTGAAAGTTTCAAGAATTTTTACGGTGACATGGGAGAAAGGGAAGTATTATTGGAAGAGATTCAGGATTTGAAGGCGCAGCTACAATGTTACACTGACCCTTCTCTCACATCATCTCGGAAAAGAGGTTCCATGCTTAGGCTGACATACGCTTGTGACCCAAACCAGGCTCCGGCATTTAATACCATTCCTGAGTCAGTAGACGGGAGTGATGAGAAAGCAATAGAACAGGAAAGACTTCGTTGGACTGAAGCAGAGAGCAAGTGGATCTCTCTTGCCGAGGAATTAAGAAATGAACTTGATACCAATAGGTTGCAAATGGAAAAACAGAAACGTGAACTGGATACCGAGAAAAGATGTGTGGAAGAGTTGACGGAAGCAATGCAGATGGCAATGAAAGGTCATGCACGGATGATTGAACAATATGCAGACCTGGAAGAGAAACATATGCAATTGCTTGCAAGACACAGGAGGATCCGAGAAGGAATAGACGATGTTAAAAAGGCAGCAGCCAGAGCAGGAGTCAAAGGAGCAGAATCCAGATTCATAAACGCACTTGCAGCAGAAATTTCAGCTTTGAAAGTGCAAAGAGAGAAGGAAGCACAATACTTCAGAGATGAGAACAGGAGTCTCCAGTCACAACTAAGAGATACAGCTGAGGCAGTTCAAGCAGCAGGAGAATTACTTGTTCGACTTAAAGAAGCTGAAGAAGGATTAAAAATTGCAAAGGTACACATGAAGTCATATTTCTAAAACCTCACCCATATCTGCCATTATTCTCAGTAATCAATCCTAGATACGACTCTTAATCTTTCTGGCTTGTGCATTCACAGAAACGAGCAATGGATGCAGAGTATGAAGCATCAGAAGCTTATAAAAAACTTAACAAGATGAAGAGAAAACACGAAACCGAAATCACCCCTCCTAAACAACAACACATTGAAGAGTCACGCAATCCAATCGAATCTTTGCGAGCTTCTTTTAATGGCAATGCTGTGGCTAAATATGATGAACCAGTAGAGCCATCAGCAAGTTCAGGTGATCATCAATGGAAAGAAGAGTTCGAGCCATTTTACAAGAAAGACGAAGAGTTGTCAAAACTCACGGAACCTTCTTGGTTCTCAGGGTATGACCGCTGCAACATATAATCTCGTTTCCACAATAATGTTTTTTTCTGTTATGTGTATAGACAAAAACAAAAGACATGTTGGGGTTCAATCTGATTCTGTAAGATATAGATATAATGTTTGCACCATTTTCTTCAACTTTGTCCTCTCTAATCATTGTATTCTTTAAACCCTACAGTTCTACAAACTTATTTTATGATTTATACAATTTTGTATTCAGTCCAGCTCTCATTTTAGGAAGATGACTTTGTTTAAAACGTCAAAACTTATATAAGAAGTGAACAAACTTATACTCGTTTCTTCCAAGTTGAGCAACAATTACATAATAATTGTAAATAATATAGAGATGTCCAATGTCAATTTTTTACATACTTAATATGAAGTTTTGTTTTTGGTTTTGGTTCAGATGAAATCAACAAACGCACAATCAGTAACAGTAATTCCACATATTTCACTCCGTTCCCATCACTGCTTGGTTTCTGTATGACAATTTTAAATACCTTTGACCATCAAAGTAATCATAATTGGTTTTAGATTGCAAAAAAACAATCAAAGTAAAAAGTGTGCAAAAACTCATCAAAGTGATCATAATTTGCTATGAAAAAAACAAGTAAAACATGTGCAAAAAAACAATCAAAATGACTACAATTTACAAAAAAAGCATCCAAATCAACATATATTTAAAAAAACCATCAAAGTGATTTGTAGAAAAACAAATCCAAATGAATCATGTCCAAATTAATATTATAAATTATAAAATGTGTGGAAATTAATACTATAAAACTTAAAAGAAAATGCAAATATAACATTCGCGTACAATAGAGATAATACTACTAACCGTTTATGTTTAAATCTTAACGCCGTTTGTTTATTACTGCATGTTTTTGCTAAAACTTTGTATATTAATAATAATAAAATATACACTAAGATTTAAGTTTTATTGCTATTTAAAATTTAGTGTGTTTTTAATCTCACCAGTTTTTTAAAATGCAATTCTAGGCAAAAAATAACAAAAACTTAAGATCTAAACAACAAAAAGTACCATTAACTATTAGTTATATCATGATTATCGAATTCATAGTGTATAGATCAGATTCGATTTCAAGACATTTTTATCCAAATTAGATGAACATGGCCAAAGAAACAGAACAAACCCTAAATTACTTACCTTTGGGTCAGAGTGATCCCTTTGGCAATGGTAATAGTAATGACGGAATAATCAGCGATTTCCTCGGAAAATACTGCAATCTTCAAGAGATTTCACCGTTAACTCTATAATCTTTCTCCCTAAATTCTAAGATCTCCGAGAATAATTTGCAAAAAAAAAACCATCAAAGTGATTATAATTTACCAAAAAAAAAAAAACTATCCAAGTAAAACTTGTGCAAAAAAGACCATTAAAGTGACCATGATTTGCCAAAAAAACAATCCAAATCAATCATGTCCAAATTATCATTATAAAGTATAAAATGTTTGGAAATTAATACTATGAAATTTTTAAGAATTGCAAATATAATATTCACTTACAATAGAGATTATATTACTAACCATTACTAAAAAAATTTTATGTTTAAATCTTAACTCCATTTGTTTATTACTGCATGTTTTTTGCCAAATCTTCGCACATTAATAAGAATAAAAATACATTAAAATTTAAGTTTTATTGCTATTTAAAATTTAATATGTTTTTAGTCTCACCAATTTTGAAAAAATGCAATTCAAAGAAAAAATAACAAAGAATTAAGATTTAAACAACAAAAAGTATCATTAACTGTTAGTAATATCATGACTATCAAATCCATCTCGTATAGATCAGGTTTGATTTCAAGATATTTTTATCCAAATAAGATGAACATGGACAAAGAAACAGAACATTCTCCTTTCTTACAAGTAAATAATTTCATAATAATTGTAAATAATACAGAGATGTCCAGAAAAGTTCTTGTCAATTTTTACATACTTAATATGAAGTTTTGTTTTGGTTTTGGTTCCGATGAAGACCATGACAAATCAGTTTTTGGTTTTTAGTTTTTGATTTTGGTTTTTAGTTTTTAGTTTTTGGCTTTTGGTTTTTAGATTTTGATTTTTGGTTTTTGCAGTAAATTTTAGTTTTTAAAAAACATGAATGACAATTTTTATAGTTTTTGGTTTTTACCAATAATTTTTTTTCTGTTTTAGTATTTTGGTTTAAATTTTTTTTATATTCATAAACTTATGAAAAAATAATATTAAATTAGTCAACCCTCAACGAAAAATTTTACCAAAATAAAAAAACCTCCACAAAAAAAAAGTCAACCCATAATAAAATAATGTAGAACTTTTTTTATTTTGTTAAAAAAAAAAGAAAAAAATGTGTGGAAACAAAAGGAAAAAACTATAAAAAGTTGATTTTTGGTTTTTATATTGAATTAGTAAAAACTTATATATATAATATAAAATTGGATATGGCCAAAGTTATATATATGTATATATATCTTATATATTATTTGCGAAGTGATATTTGTCAAAAAGCTTACATATCAACACCACGTTAAATTTTAATGTAGTTGATTACAAAGTTACCTTAACATTAAATTACTAAATTACCCCCCATATTAAATTTTGTTTACTTTTAATAGTTAAATAATAACTTAACTTTTTTTATTTTATATTTAAGTACACTTAAAATTTGTAATTAATATTAAAATTTATATATAAAAAACTAAAATTTCATAAATTCATATAATTATTGTTTTTACTTATGTTTTTTTATAATCTTTGATAAATCCTACTCTTATTTAAATATTATTATAATCTTTAATAAATCCTGTTACTATTTGAATATTTTTTTCAAGAACTTACTTTTTTTTTGCGTAATATTGATAATCTTATATATTAAGAGAAGTGAATTTTATAAAAATCTTACGTATCAACACCATGTTTAATTTTAACGTGGTTAATCACAGAGTTACCATAATATTAAATTACAAATTACCCCTAACATTAAAATCAAGTTTATTTTAACATTAATTTATTTAGTTTATTTTATATGAATATTAATAATAACATATATTTTCTAAGATATTATAAAACGTAATTTTTTTGTTTTTTTTTGTTTTGATTTAATCATATTTTATACAATATAGATAATTACATAAATTAGTTATATATTTTTTTATTTTACATGTTAAACTATTTCGTTTTAATTAATTTTTTATTAAAAAATAATATGTTTATTTTAAAAGAATTATAATTTTCTTATAATTATTAAAATTATCAAAACATTAGATAAGAAAATTTTTGTTTTTTTTTGTTTTAATTTAATACTTTTTAAATTATTTAAATTTTAATATGATAAAAACATATTTTTCATAGTTATCATTATCATTAATAATTCATATTTCTATTGAAATATTATATATTATTCTATACAAAGCAAAGATAATTAATTTTAATCTATTATATATTTTTTCATCCACCACAAACATTCATTCAATTTGTGTATTTATTTAAGAGAGTTCTTTGTTTATTTTAATTTATTTTTTTATATTGACCATTAAGAATTTACATATTAAATTTATTTTAGTCAGATAAATCAATCCAAAACTAGATTGTTATAAATCAGTGTGAAAATTGTAAGATTATGAAGATCATTCAAAATCAATTGAGATAGTTTTGATATACAAAAAATTTAATTTAAAATTATATATAAACTAAAATAATATGTATTTTCAAATTGTGATTACACATCTTTTAATTTTATTCTAAAAATATTAAACTATTGAAACTAGTTTTCATAACATAATCATATGTTCAATATGATTTGTTAAATGGGAAGTTAACTAAAATATTTTTTAATAAATTATTTTTATAAAATTGATACTATTATATTTTATGTCTTAGAAATTTTTGTTTATAGAAATTTATTTTTCACATATTTTTTCTTTAGTGTTTTTATGTAATATCGATTATTAAAACTTGATACATGATGAATAAGATAATAAAGTTTTATAATTTATTATGTTAAAAATATTTATGCCCGCATGCATGTGCGGGAAAGTCACCTAATATATATAATTATGAAGTCAAATGTTATAATATATAAACTGCTATTTATAGAATGATAAAACCAAATTTAATAATATTTAAATCACTATTATTAGAATTATAAAATATAAATTTAATTACATTTAAAGCATAATCTTCTAGGAATTGTAGTGTCAAATTTTACAATATTTTTAAAATTATAAAATCCAAATTATAATCTTCAAATTATAAAAGTGATGTAAAAAAAGTCATGCCTAATATAACATGTATATATATATATATATATTAAAGAAAAAATATTAATATTTATATATATTAGTTAGAATAATTAAATGAAAAAAAAAATTCCTAAAACTCTTCTCAAAAACAGCAAAAATCTGGTTTTTAGTTTTTACGTTGAAATAAATTAAAACACCTAAAAACTAGTTTTACTACCATTTAGGAAAACTAGTTTGCCAAAAATTTGATTGACTAATTTTTGGTTTTTAAAAGAAACAAAAACCAAAAATTATTCAAAAATAGCAGTCAAAGCCGAAATCAACATATGCACAAGCAAAGAAGAAACAATAGTGAACATTAACATTTCACATGTTTCACTTTGTACCCATCACTACTTGGTTTCTGTATGTACAGAGAGACAATCTTAAATACTTTTGACCATCAAAGCAATTATAATTGGTATTCAAATTGCAAAAAAAAAAAAATCAAAGTAAAACATGTGCAAAAAAAACATCAAAATAACCACGATTTGCATTAAAAAAAAAATCCAAATCAAAATATGCGAAAAAAATTCATCAAAGTGATTTACAAAAACACCAATCCAAATAAATCATGTTCAAATTAATATTATAAAGTATAAAATGTGTAGAAATTAATACTATTAAATTTTAAAAATGTAAATATAACATTCGCTTACAATAGAGATTATATTACTAACAGTTACTAAAAAATTTGATGTTTAAATCTTAACTCTTGTTTTTTGTTTATTACTCCATGTTTTTTGCCAAAACTAATTGCACATTAATAAAAATAAAAATATATTAAAATTTAAGTTTTGTTGCTATTTAAAATTTAATGTGCTTTTAGTCTCACCACTAGTTTTGAAATAAAATGCAATTCTAGACAAAAAAATAATAACAAAGAGTTAAGATTTAAACAACAAAAAGTATCATCAACTTTTAGTATATCATGACTATCCAATTCATCGCGTATAGATCGGGTTTGATTTCAAGATATTTTTATCCAAATTTTTTAAAAAATTCAAAATTAAGAAAGATTTAATGAAAATTTTTTTCATAAAACCAAATTTTAATAAAAATATATCGAATATACATTGGATTATGAATTTTATTTTGGTTCGGATTCGAATTTTTGGTACATAAATCTAAGATCCATTTATATATATTTCATCAGATTTGGTTTGGTTCTTCTTAATTCGAGGTGTTTCAGTTTAGGTTTTGGGTATCAAGTTTTATGTCCAAAAATAATGGTTTTTTGGCAAAGGACTTTGAGAGTGTTTTTTGCATAATTTGATGTGTTTTTGCTGATGTTTTATTTGGATGAATTTTTTTGGCAAATTATAATCACGGATTTTTTACTTTAATGTTTTTTTTAACAATCTAAGACCACTTGAATGGTTTTGCCGACCAAAAAAAAAGACCACTTGAATGTTTTTTCGCTAAAAACCCTTATTATTTTGTTTAAAATGTCAAAACTTCTATAAGAAGTGAACAAACTTATTCTCGTTTCTTACAAGTTGAGCAACAAATACATAATAATTGTAAATAATACAGAGATGTCCAGAAAAGTTCTTGTCATTTTTTACATACTTAATATGAAGTTTTGTTTTTGGTTTTGCTTCAGATGAAATCAACAGATGCACAAGCAAAGAAGAAACGATAGTAAACATTAATTCCATATAATTCACTCCGTACCCATCACTACTTGGTTTCTGTATGTACAGAGAGATACTCTTAAACACCTTTGACCAATGCTATGGCTCAAGCTTCATCTGAAGTGTTGGCTCAGAACCTAAAACATAAAGATAACAGAATAAGCATGAGAGTGGTTCTAAAGTTAAAATGGACCATTTTGGTTTTTAATTTTTCTTACAGTTGTTGTTGCTCTGTTGCTGGCTATCTCCAAAACCCATTTGAACAATGCTTTGCAGGTCATTATTTTCCCAGAATCCCGGTGTCTGAAATAAATTAAAAACACACAAAAGTATTTGAGTTTATGATACAACTAAACGAGTTTCTTAAATTCAATCTTAGCTACTAACTACCTCAGCTTGAACAAACCCATCGGCCGAGGGGAATTGATTGTCTGAGAATCTAGGCATGTTCTTGCCAAGGGAATAGAATCCTGATGGAAGTCTTTGCTCTGAGCAAGCTATTGCGTAAAGAGACTGCGTTAAAGACTCCCCCGGCTGAATCATCTACACTTACAGATTCACCCACTTTAGACAAAGAACAATATATAAAGAGGACAATGATATCATAGCTTCAAAAGCAGAATTTAACCTCTGTGGATAAAGCAGCATGAGCATTGAACTCCATCCTTGGATTTACTGTAGCCAGCTTCATGGACAAGAACTGAAGAAACAGAACATGAGTTTCAGATATAAGAAATACTCAGTTCAAATTTCAATAACAGTTACCGGATTCTACCTCAACTTGTCTCTGCAAAGACTGCACATAATTTATAATTTCATCAAGCATGACTGCTTTCCCTGTAATCCGGTTGCAACCAGGCACCAGATCTTGAAGCAACGTCATTCTCTCGCTGATCTTTTCTCTTCTCGCCTGATACCAACACACAGCAAAAGAAAACAATAAACATCAACATTGTAAACATCAAAATAGCCGATATTGACAAATACAAATCGGTTTTTCAAAGCTGTTTCGTACT
Source organism: Lepidium africanum (assembly GCA_900406405.1). Classification (NCBI taxonomy): domain Eukaryota; kingdom Viridiplantae; phylum Streptophyta; class Magnoliopsida; order Brassicales; family Brassicaceae; genus Lepidium; species Lepidium africanum. The sequence goes on along the minus strand of OVAX01001453.1, from coordinate 1,986 downwards.
CTTTCAGCAAGACTATGGCTATCGGTTGCCTGACCCCTTCTAGCTCTAACATGAATATAATCTTTAGGTGGCTCAGGAGGCTTTACATCATCCTTATTGTCGCCTTTACTATCGCACTTCTCTATTCCATTTTTACTGCTCCCAGCTTCATCCTGCTTGCTTCTCTTCCCAGCCTTGGATCCACCATTCTCTCCTGAAAGCTGATCATACATTCCAATCAACAAAAAATTGACTGCTAGAGTCAAAAGCATCTCCAGATTATCAAGAACACACTAAAGGCTTTAAAGTCTACGCACACTCTTTTACATATGGTTCATGAAGCAAGAAGGCTGCAGTTTGTTTAAGTCTATATCTTCGAAACAAAGAAACAGAGATTGTGAATCAATACCTTGGAATTGGAAGCTGTAAGGGATGAAGAAGCTGGAGATTCTTTGCCATTACTTGTGGGGATTGTTTTCCGCTTCCTGGAGTTAGATTTCGTGGGAGCTCGATCTGAAGCACCACAAACTGAATCTGGATCCAACAACGAGCTCTTGTTACTTTCCTGTGTTGTTGCTTGTGACCCGAGAACTCCATATATCCGATCGGATCCGAATTGACCTGGATAAGGCGGGAATCGAATTCCTCCTGAAATTGGGAAATTCTCGGAGATCTGAGAATTCAGAGGGAAAGATTGTAGAGCTAACGGTGAAATTTCTTGAGGATTGCAGTATCTTCCGAGGAAATCGCCAATTGTTCCGTCATTACCATTGCTATTGCCAAAGGGATCGCTCTGACCCAAAGGTAAATAATTTAGGGTTTGTTCTGTTTCTTTGTCCATAACTAGAATTTTATGACTCAAAAGTGAATTTCAACAATTTCTCTGGGAATTCTGAAGAAAACCCAGAATCTGTATCAGAAAACAAGACTGTAATTGAGTGAAAAACAACCAAATTGAGAAGTAAAAACAAGAGTTTCTGTGTGGTTCTTCAAACAAGTAACAACTTAGATGGAAAATGAAAGCAACTTCCAATTATGGGTTTTGTGAAAGATCTATAAGGAAAGGGAAATGAGTAAGGAAGAGAGAAGCTGAAGAATTAGAAATGAAGAAGCATGATTGATCAATCAAAAAGTGGGAAAGAGGAAAGAGAGAGAAAAGCGGTGACTTTTTTTACTGATCAAAAAAGAGTGGGAAGAAGAAGAAGAAGGTTATAACAGAGAAAATGACAAAAGAAAAAAGAATGAGGGAAAGTAATGATAAGAAAATTAATAATTTAATTGCAATTAAAAGAGTGAATTTACAGTTCAAAAGGAGAAGAATCTTACGTGGGTTTATGTTAATGTGGGAACATTAGATGGTGAAAGTGGGTAGGCTGCTTAGGCTGGCCTCTGTAATCATTGGAGTGAGAAGAGAAGAGCATGTGCATGGCAGAGACAGGAAAGTTGTGGGAGAGAAACAAACAAAAGGATAAAAATCATTTTAGTTATTCTTCCTTAAGATACTAATTTAAAATTTGTTAAATTAAAGATACTCACCAAAACATGGTGTCAAAAGTCAATTATTGATGGAAGGTTAGATCTTGAATTTGATGAATTATTTGTTGTATTTGACAAGTGAAGCAATTTGGGTGTTTGTATATGTTAATTAAGTTTATAATGTGTAATCAAAACATGAGTATACACATAAATATTTTTCATAGGTTGATGTCATGAGTGACATACAATGATACAAATGAATTTGCTTTTTGCCTTTCAAGCATTTTCTGAAGTAGCCTCTGCCTAAGACCTGAACATAAGACCGAGAATCAAGTCTCTTAGGGAACGCGTTCTAGTACTCGTTGAAGTGCTTTCTTAATTCCTCCTTGTTCCAGAGACGTCGTCAAGTGTATCTCTTGTACCTGAAAAGTTCACATATTACTTAATTCAAAGTTTTCAAACATAGAACATACTCTCTCTAAGGCCACAAATGGGTAGCTTCTGAGATTTACCTGTCTTCCAGCTCGGGCA
>OVAX01001452.1:0-45009 GCA_900406405.1 Lepidium africanum | reverse complement strand
ATGGAGGAGACTATATAAGTCATTTAGGTATTAATTGAGACTAGTTGAGTCATTCTTTCTTACGTTTTTTAAGAAACATATCAAATGTGTTACAGCTGTCTCTGTCTCATAACTCCTCAAACCTTCCATGCATTCTTGTTACTAATATAAGGCCACCCAAATAAGTTTTTATATAAAATATTATATACCAACTAATAGTTTTTTTAAACAAACTAATATACGAGTTGGCCCAAAAATATATATTCTACAGAGTTTTTGTTTTTAGCATATATATACATACTCCAAGAATGAGTCAGTCGAAAACTTAGCATATATATACTTATCTCGAAGTTTTCGACTGACTCGTTCGTTTTCATCACAAATCAGCATTATTATGTTTTTCTTTACAATAACAATCGAATTCGTGTTCTCTTAAATGCTTACGTTTGATGGTTTATGTAAGTTCAACTAGTAGGTTTATTTTATATTTGGTTCCATATACCGTTGTTTATAAAATGGGTACTTAATAAGAATCAAATCCATTTAAGGCCTATATACTAAACCAACTACTTATCTTATTTCTTAATTGTTAAGAAGGAATTTAGGTGTATAAATGTTAAATTCACAACTAAGATTAATTTAACTTGTATTTTAACTTTTTGGCTTGTATAGTTACTAGAATTTACATATTTATATAGTTATATATATTTGTAACTCACAAATCATAAAGTTAAGAGAATAGAAATTTTGCTTCAATTTTTTTTCCAGCCGCCTCTCTTCTTTGTCCATGTCGTTCCAAGTTCTTCTTCTCTAAATCATCAATTCTTCCATTTAATCTTCTAATTTTTACATGGTATCAGAGCACCAAATCCTTTATGCTCAATTCTACTCCGCTGATTCTCATTATCTAATTCTCAATTTTTTTCTGAGTGTGAGAGAAAAAGTATGTTTCGTCGGTTCTGTTTCAAGGCAGTGTTTGAACCTTCAAACATATTCTGATATAGCCAAAATTTTGTGGGAAGCTTCGTGACTCAGTGGTCTTCAGATCCCAACGGTGAAATTTTGGTTTCAACGGCTGGTTTGTCAGATATTCAGCTTTTAGCGTGGTTGTTCGCTCTGTGGCGATTTCCAGATTTCTGCAGGTGTTGTCTTGGTGTTTAGGAAATCCGACGATGAGATCTTTTATGATTGAGCTGAAATTTGGCAGAGATGTTGCTGACTCGTTTATCTAGAGTTTGTACGGTGGAGATCTAATTTGGTGTCAGGAATCCTAGTAAACCTAGAGTTGTTTGTCACTGCATATTTCTAGACTCTTGTATTACTCTAATGGATATCTAAAAGAATGTTTCTGTTCATGTTACTCTTAAGGGAGTGAATTACTTTTTGTGGTCTAGGACCGTGAAGACTATTTTAAGTGGCCGTGGACTTTTGGCTCACGTTGAGAGTGATGTTCCAAAGAGGATTGCCCAATCTGGTGGGAAAGCAATATAAGGTGAAGTGAGCAAGGAGATTGTTGATGTGGATGAAGAGAAGTGTTATCAAGATGACCAAGTTGCTCTAGCCATTTTGCAAAGCTCACTTGACTCAGCCATTCATGAAGCTTATTCTTATTGTGAGAGTGCTAAGCATTTATGGGATACTTTCAAAAAAGTGTATGGTAATCTCTCTAATCTCAGCCAAGTATATGAGGTTAAAAAGGCCATTAGTGACCTCAACCAAGAGGATATGGAGTTTACCAAGTGGTTTGGAAAGTATAGATCTCTTTGGGTTGAACTAAAGCAAGAGACTTGAGCAAGACAAGGTGTTTGGGCTTATGATGAATCTGAATCCAGCTTACAATGACCTCATACGTCATCTCTTGAGGTCTTATAAGCTTCCAAGGCTAGATGAGGTGTGTGGTTTCATCCAAAGGGAACAAGGATCTAGTAGCCTTCTTGGTGGTAAGGGGGAGCTTGTCATTGCCAACAAAGTGGCTTTCAGACCTGAGGAGAAGAAAGTGTGGATTTGTGACCATTGCAAAAGGACACTCTAAAGACCAATGCTGGATTCTTCACCCTCATCTCAAGCAAAACCATTGGGACAAAGGTAAAGCATATGTAGCAAGTGAAGAGGTTAAAACTCAAGGACCCGAGGCTACTTCATCTCAACTAGTTGTAGGTGGTTCCAAGGCTATGGCTATAGCTCATGATGAATATGTGAAGAAATTGGACCTAGCTGAGCTCATCAAATCCATTAATGCATTGAGGGAGTCCGGTAACTCTTATCATGTTTCAAAAATTTCTAAACCATTGATTTTTGATTCAAGAGCATCTCATTATATGATTAGTAGTAAGAACTTGCTTGAGAATGTAAATTAGCCTTAGGTAGTGTTGAGATTGCCAATGGTACTAAGGTTCCCATTAAGGGTGTAGGGGATTTGCGTTTATTTGATAAAGCTTCTAGAGCTTTTTACATGCCTAGTTTCACTTCAAACTTGTTAAGTGTAAACAAAACAGTTTGTGATTTGAATTGTCGTGCTATATTCGATCATGACAAGGTTTGTTTTCAGGATATTGAGTTTGATCAAATTCTTGGAGAATGAGTCACCAAGAATGGGTTGTATCTTCTTGAGGATCTTGAGCACAATCCGAATTCATCTTGTTTTTCTAGTTCTAGTAGTATTGTTGAGAATGTTGTGTGGTATGCTAGACTTGGTCACCCTCATAATCGTGCTTTGAGTTTGTTATTTCCTAGTATTTTATTTAAGAATGATGATTGTGAAGCTTGCATACTTGGGAAACACTGCAAGTCAGTATTCACTAAGTCTTCAACTATTTATGAAAATGCCTTGATTTAGTACATTCTGATGTGTGGACTTCCCCATGTGACTCTAGAGATCATCATAAATATTTTGTTACATTCATTGATGAGAAATTCAAGTATACTTGGTTAACCTTGCTGCCATCAAAAGATAGGGTGTTAGATGTTTTCATCAACTTTCAAACTTCTGTGACTAACCATTACAATGCTAAGATCAAGATTTTGAGAGCAGATAATGGTGGTGAATACACAAGCAATGCTTTCAAATAACTTTTAGCAAAACTCGGAATTATGCACCAAACAAGTTGTCCTTACACTCCTCAACAAAATTGGGTAGCTGAGAGGAAGAATCGACACCTTATGGAGGTTGCAAGGGCCATGATGTCTCATACAAATATTCCAAAACATTTCTGGAGTGATGCGGTTGTGACTGCCTGCTACTTGATCAATCGGATTCCAACAAAAGTGCTTAAGGATACTTCGCCATTTGAGGTACTCAACCATATAAAACCATCTCTTAACCACTTACGTGTATTTGGTTATGTTGCTTTTGTGTTAGTACCAGGAGATCAACGTAACAAGCTGGAAGCTAAGAGCATTAGAGGAGTCTTCATTGGATATTCAACTACTCAAAAAGGGTACATATGTTATATACCGGAAACCAGAAGAATGCTTGTATCAAGGGAGGTTAAGTTTATGGAAAACAAAGGCTTTTATGAGGAAAAGAATTGAGAAGAGATAAAAGATTTGTCAAATCCCTCGAATCGAGATACCACATTGCGAAACATCTTGGAAAGTATTGGAGCTTGTGATACACGGCAACCCAATCCCACACTAGTTCAACATACACTCGACCCCAACACCTCACAGCCAACCAATATTGAAGCTGACGGAAATAAACTCGACCACCATGACTCGAATGTGGATGATCGAGTACATTCTGAAACACAAGAGGAAGATATGAGTAATCTGCCACCAGTGGATGGAGAAGATCAAGGCTTGGGAAACACTTAGGAGGATGTACAACCAAGAGATACGACTCCACTCACTCAAGAGGAGGTACAACCAAGAGATGATACTCCACTAGCCCAACCTCTAAGGCGCAGTCAAAGGGTGCAGAAGATCCTTCCAATTGGATCAATACCCAATTCTGTTACAACAACAAAGTTATTGCTCACCCAACTCAGATCGTTTGTTCTTTGGCTCACTTACCTCTGGATCATCAAGCATTTCTCAGCAAGGTTGAGAAACATTTCATTCCAAGATCCTATGAGGAAGCTAAGGAACATAAGGTTTGGAGAGATGCGGTTGAGGCTGAACATGGGGCTATGGATAAGAATCATACTTAGGATGAATCATTTCTCCCTCCAGGGAAGAAAGTAGTGACATCTAGATGTATATTCACCATCAAATTTAAGAGTAATGGTGAGATTGAAAGACCCAGAGCAAAACTAGTTGCTAGAGGCTTCACACAAACCTATGGAGAAGACTACAATGATACATTTTCACCTGTGGCTAAGCTTCATACATAAGAGTGGTCTTATCTTTGGCTACTAATCTTGATTGGAATTTGTGGCAGATAGATGTCAAGAATGTTTTCCTTCAAGGGGCGCTTGATGACGAAGTATATATGATGCCACCACCGGGTCTAGAAGGGATTGTAGCCCCTGGGAATGTTTTGAGACTTCATAAGGATAGCTATGGTCTCAAACAATCTCCTAGACCATGGTATCACAAATTAAGTCATACATTGAGAGACCGAGGCAAGCATTGTGGTCATTCTTATCTATGTAAATGACATCATAGTTACAGGTAGCAACAAGGAAGGTATTAAATGTATCAAAGAGCATATTAAATATGTATTTGATATTAAGGATTTAGGTGAGCTAAAATACTTCCTTGGGATTGAGATATGTCGATCTCCAGAAGGTTTATTTATATCACAAAGAAATTATACTCTTGATCTTTTGAGTGAGGCAGGTGCACTTGGAAGCAAAGTAGCCAAGACACCACTTGAAGATGCCTACCAAGAAACGCACAGGGGGAAAATAATGAAGATGATCAACCATTTGAAGACATACAAAAATCCGGAAGGATGGTTGGTAAGTTAATTTACCTCACAATTACTAGACCTGATTTGTGTTTTGTTGTGAACCAGGTGAGTCAACATATGCAAAGTCCCAAGAAAAGGCATTGGGCCATGGTTGATCGGATCCTTAGGTATCTCAAAGGAACACCAAGACAAGGCATATGGATGGGTCGTAACGAGAGTACAGAAATCGTGGGGTATTATGATACAGATTGGGCAGGAGATAGACAAGATCGAAAGTCCACTACTGGGTACTGCATATTCCTTGGAGGTAACCTCGTTACATGGAAAACCAAGAAGCAGAAAGTGGTGTCATGTTCGAATGCAAAAGCTGAATATAGAGCAATGAGGAAGCTTACCAACGAACTTACATGGCTAAAGGCACTTCTCAATGAATTGGGAATTGAATCACAAGAACCGATCACAATGCATTGTGATAACCAAGATGCCATTCACATTGCACCAAACTCTGTGTTCCATGAGAGAACAAAGCACATTGAAGTTGATTGCCACAAGGTCCGCGAGAAGATAAAACAAGGAGTAATTCTACCATGCTACACAAGAAGTCTAGATCAGCTAGCAGATATATTCACCAAGGCAGCCAGCCCAAAGGTATGTGAGTTCATGTACTCAAAGCTTGGATTGATTGATATGTCCAAACCATGACCATGATCCATACTCTTTTTCCCTTAAGCATAGTTTTATCCCATGAGGTTTTCTATGCTAAGTTTTTTAATGAGGTGGAGAGTTACAACTTTTAAGATTGCCCTTTAATGATCCTTATTACATATTCAAGCTTGAGGGGGAGTGTTAAACTCACAGCTAAAATTAACTTAACTTGTATTTTAACCTTTTGGTTTGTATAGTTACTAGGGTTTACATATTTGTACAGCTATATATATTTGTAACTCACAAAACACAAGAGTAAAAGAATAGAAATTCTTCTTTAATTCTATTCCAGCCGCCTCTCTTCTTTTTCCATGTCGTTCTAAGTTCTTCTTATCTAAATCCTCAATTCTTCAATTTAATCTTCTAATTCTTAAATAAATACACGAAGAAATACATAGAAGAGGGTTGAGATCGAGAATTGAGTTGTATACTAAAATAGAAAAGAGAAATTGGTTTGATTGATATAATGGATGATGAATCAATCCTAAAGATGTTCTTCTTTACTCTGTTGCACTCGATCTTTTGCTTCCCTTTCTTTATTTGATTCTTAATTCTATTTGAACTATTCACCTTGTTCTTTGAGTAAAAAAAAAACAAGTTGCAGAGAGAACGCTTATACAATCAGTTCTTGTTAATCTTGTATTGGAGAAGAGATCTAATTGTTAAAGTGCAGAAGCTTTGCTTCATCTCTACCCTTTCTTTCTTCGACTGTCTTTCTCTTCTCTCCAACCAGAACCGGTCTGACGTTATCGAAGACCCTACTCAAAATTAAATTTTTTTCGGTATATTCTCTAATAATAGCAATATTTTTATTCATTAGTTTTAGAAAATAAAAAATTCCGCAAAGCGAGAAGATGAGATTGTATAATCATCAAACATTGTAACTAACACCGAATTTCTCAAAATTAAGAAAAGTAACATAAAAAGAGATTTGTGGCCTTACTTACTAAAATATCAATAAACTCTAAAACTTTTGAACTTTAATTACTAAAAATTTTTGTAAACTCTAAAATTGTTGGCCCTAATCACTACAATATTCTATAATTCTAAAAATTTGAGTCCTAGTTATTACAAAATCCTATAACATCTTTAAAATTTTGAGGCCCTAATATTTGTGGGCCTAAACCATGGCTTATGTGGCTTATGCCACGATCCGATCATGTCTCAAACATATATACATTTAAGCTTTGTATAATTTATATTTAATTTTTTATAGGTTAGAATTCAAAATGATGGTGTAAAAATTGCAAAAAAAAAATATATATATATTCTGAAGTGTTTTTTTTTTCCGTTATGTTACATGATGGAAATTACAATAGTCAAGTAATTATATGTTAACATCTACAAATATTTTACCAATTTTAAATTACATACTAAACTTTATTGATCTAATTGTAAGAAAATGTCATACTGTTACGTGACGTATCGCTAGTCGCTATCCAATTATATTTTTACGTTTTCTTAACCGATTGAACCGACGATATTTGAGCAAATAATATACAGAAGACGTATGTAGGTTGTTCTCGTGCCAATGGGCTTCTTCGCCAACAATTAGAGCTAAATTCACATGTGTGATCTTTCATAGTGACTTCTCAACTTACTACAACGATTCGAGTTTCCTACTAGACTCATTTCTTTTGTTTTCAATTAGAAATGTTGGATATATAGCTAAAACCCATCACATCCTAAAATCATTTATATGATGCAGTAGAATGAAATCAAATTCCACTTGTCTGAACTATTAACTTGAGCATGTAACTCTTTTATTCTATTATGTTTGTCAAGACTTTGAACATGAAGATGTAGGAATACGTTTTACCTTTGGATTTATATATTTATTTTGTTGACAGCAAAAATAAATGTAGAAATTAAAAAGAACATATAAGTTCAAAATTCATAACATTATGATCATAAATTACACGATTGTCTGTAATTGATTTCTCTAGTTAGTCGTCAAAATAATTTTTATTTCTCGTGGGAAAAAAAAACTAAAGTTTGAAAGTGTATAAAACGAGTGATGAAAACGAGATTAAATTGAAAGAAGTCGGTAGATCTGACGGCTACAATAATTTATGAGCAGAACCTAACCAAATTTATGGCTACTAGATTCAGAGCCCCATACTCCTTATATATCATACCTTCTCTCTAAAATTAACCTACATTGTTGTCCCAACCTAATTTCAAGATTTTATAGATATTTTTTTACGATTCATCGAAGCAAAAATCATCACCAGAGCAACCTTGAAAACGTCATGATAACGGTAGCCATCGCCGCTGAGTTGCTTGAAGAATACACGGCGGCGCTTACTCGCATCACCGCCACACTTCTTCCTCCACCACCGACAAGTCGTCGCCGAATCGTACGAGCTCCGACCACCGTCCGATCGGATTCTTCCTTGCCTCGGAACGACAACTCATCATGTGCTCCTAATTACGCTGCTTTTCTCTTGAATTTCTGAGTATTTTTTTTGTTTTTTTTTTCTTGTATAGACGAAGAGATTTTCGAATTTTCTTCTTCTCCCGATTGTACTTTGCAAATCATGCGTGTGTTATCAAATTTGAACATTATATCTATGTTCGAGTTGATGATTTTATCTACTCTACAGTAATCATTTGAAAACTTGACATATAAAATTTCACCGATAGCATTAAAGAAACAATATTATAGGTTTAAAGATTCATGTATCATCGATGGATAGATAACGAAAGACCATTATGCTCATGGATAAGGATTAGATCACAACAATATTAAATTTCCTTTTTCAAAATAAAAATAATATATAAGATATATATATATTTTCGATGTAATTATTATTTTTTTGTTTTGTATAGTCGGATACTTAAATTGATATATACCTAGCAAAATCAAAAAGTGAAAAGAAAACAAAAAACGGGTACGATGCTCAATAATAGTCGTGACGCAATATATGATTCTGAGAGTTTAACTAATTGGCGACCAATATAAGTCAATATAACTGATTAAGATAAAAGACGAACTGTTTATATGAAAAGGGATTTTTTAAACCCACATAAGAAACTTGATTATTAAAGTATCACATAAATTATGTAGGTTAGTTGAGTTTNATCCCATAAATTATGTAGGTTAGTTGAGTTTTTTTTTTTTTTTTTTGTCACTAAAAGATTTTATTAAACCGAATATTGAACACAACATTCGTATAAGGAGAATTGCTAACAAGCCGGGTGAATAAAGAGAAATCCCCGAAAAAACAAGCCCAAACAAGGGAAACTATAACCCTCGCAAGAGAAGATCAGAATCCGAAACCACTGAAACCCAAAACGTTTTAACCTCCGAGGCTAAAAGGAGAAAAGTAGATAACCGCTCAGCAAAATAACATCCAATAGACAAACCCCAAAATGAAACCTTGGAGAGATAGAACACCATGCAAACAAACAGCAAATGCGAAGCACCAGAACCAGCAGCCACGAGAATGATCAATACCAAATAGACACATGAGACAAAAAAACATGATCCAACAAGTACAAGTACACGATGACCGTTGATCAATGCTCATTCAAGGAAGAAACTATTGATCTAGTCAGGTTCTAGGAAGATTTTCAACTAAAGATTAAACAAGCTAAAGTACAGAGGGAGGAAGAAGACCAAACCAAACAGGAAATCGATGGAGATGATCAACTCCGATGAAGCCATCGGCCAAGCCGAATGGATCTCCGTGCACTGACGAGCTGAACACCATAGCGAGGAGAGTAGCTTCTCCGTCTATTACCTTCATTACGAAAAGCCATGGTCCGGTGAAACCTTAAGCAACCACCGTTGGAGAAGACTCCTCCGGCACAGATAATGCCAGCTACACAGCTATGAAGCTTCACGACTCAGTTGAGACTCCTCTGGTGTGACCCCAAACATCACCAACCGATTTGAAATCCCAAATCTAGAACTCTGTCCAAGCTCCAAACAAGATGAAATAGCAACAAAGAAAGACATATAAAGGGGAAAGAAAGAAACCGGTGACCGGAGCTGAAAGAGCCTCCGATCACTCCTCCCAAAGCAACGGCGGCGATGTTAGATCAAGAGTTTATCGGCAATTTTCTCTTGTTTTTTTTTTTTTGCTTAAAAATAATAATGTCCTTGAGTTATTTTCTAAAGCTAATAAAGCTTACAATTAATGTGATTGAACCGGTAGGGACTTACCGGGCGATAGCAAGCGGGTTTAATGAAAACAAAATACTATTTTAGAACAACGTTAAACCGACAGAATTGATCAATCTATACGTGAAGCCATGAACTATGTATAGTTTTGTCGCCAGATTTACATCACTTTGTTCTGAATTTAGAGAACCCATATGTCCTATATTTTTTTTAACACCGGGCCTAAGGCCCCAAGCCCACTAACTTAAACTTCCAATTTCAGAAGTGTGGTGAGATCGAAAGATCGTAATAAAATGCTGGACAAACGATTCAATTACCTTAAACAAAGGAAAAAATGCAGACAAAAGAAAGTAAGGTCTAGACTCTAGAGATTTTACCAATTAAACATTTGCAATAAACAACGTTCGTATTAAATTTTTACATACCAAAAAAAAAAAACGTTCGTATTAAAATCTCATGAAATTTAATAGCACAAATAAAACCCTAACATTTTAAATATCAGCAAATTAATACCCTTTCGGAATTACAAATTTGACATTGGAATGAACTTCTCTTTCGGAACTTAAGTGTAGTCTTGATTTTTGGTGGTAAGGTTTTTTTGTACTTATGAATTCCCTTTACCTTATCATTATTGTTTTTCATGATATAATGACGAATAAAACGTTAAGGTTTTATTTGTGCTATCCCTAATTTTTATGAGGTTTTAATACAATGTTGTTTATTCCGAAGGTGTAATTGGTGAAATCTCAAAACCTTAGGTTTTTAATTATTTTTTTTTTTTTTGCAATTTTTCCTGTAACAAAGACTTATTAACAACAGGAACAACAATTATTATTCAAAACACATGTACATAATAGTAATTACAAAGACCATCTATCATCCTAGGACTAGAACAGAGAATTGACTTTTAGTATTACATTTTTTTTTTTTTGATAATTCTACTGATCAGAATTTTTATCATCCAACTAACATGAATCCACTGGTTTATGGAGAGATGCTCGATATTTAAAACCCTTGATCTAATCTCAACACTCACCATGGTAATTAAAGTTTCCACTCGGCTTGCTGAAAGGAGATTATTACATATGTTGTAAGTCGACTTAAATAGAATATTCGTACGAGTCTGCAATCGAACATAAATGCTGCTACATAGATTTGTAAATATATATATGCCTACCAGACAAACACATAGGCAGAGGCATATGTATGATAGTATCTTAGTGGTTTCGAAAGTTTTCAAGGCAATGTTCTTGATCCAGATTTCTACTCCAAAACTTCTTGTAATACTCAGCGTAAGTGAAGTCCTTATAGATTGGCTTAGTCTGGTCGTCGTTGGCTTCCGCCAAGGTCTTGGCCGGACTCATAACAGCACAGTCAGCTGGACACATAAATGACGCAATGGATAGTCTTGGCTTTTCAGTGTTTGTCACAGCTCGATGCCATACACTTTTGTATACTCCGTTACTTAGTGCCTGATAGAGACGTTTTAGTTAAAATCATAATTCTAGATAACCATTAGCTCTTGATGATTATGTCAAAGATCGTACATCATAAAAAATTTAAATTGTAGGCTTCCAACTCAAAACTAAATGACAATAAATACAGTAATACATATATTATATATCATATATAGGTTAGTTAAAGCTCAACTTCCGATGTGGGATTATTACATTTTAACATGTTTTTCGAAACATCTATGAAATATCAAAACAAAGACATCATACATGTCTGTTAGGTCAGATCGTGAATTCTCATACTATGATAATAAGCTTCCAACTCAAAATCTATTGTCAATAAGTTAAGTCGCCCATGTATTATATATTTTAGATTAAAATGATCCAATTTCCGATGTAGGATATTTCACATTCCAACATAAGATATTGTGTAAATGGTTAGAATTATAATTATATATATATATATATATGTCATTCAAACGTAAGAACTTCAATATCACTAGAAACATGAAGGAATTAAAGTACCTGTAACTGGTCACCAATGTTAATGACGAAAGCATCAGGATGTGGATTAACAGCGAACCACTGACCATCGATCAAAATTTGTAGACCACAAACGGTAGAGTCTTGGAGAAGAATGGTTAGGGCGTTTGGATCGGTATGAGCAGGTAAACCATAAGTGAGCTCAGGCTCAGGACATGGAGGATAATAGTTGACTGCCATGTGTTGACCTTGTTCACCAAGTACTTTCTTCATGTAATCTTTCTCTAAACCTAAGCTCTCTGATATTAATTCCTCTATTCTAAATCCCACTTCTCTTACTTCTTTACTGTATTTACTCACTATTTTTCTGCAACAACAATTAGAGCTAATTAGTTTACTCGAAATCACTTCCATTGTCACTAACTGATGACTTATTTCCAAGAGCTTAAAGTATAGTGCAACAATTAATTCTTTTTTTTTTTTTTTTTGGTTTTATGTAACAACTAATTTGATACTTATATAATTATAATACTGTATATGTTCTTAAACTAGATTTAGATAATAATCACATTTTATCTTATTGAGTCCAAAAATCTGGATATGTGTGCAGTATTTTTTTTATCTTTTTTTGAAGCAGCTAGAATATTCTTAGCTAATGGGCCATGTGCAGTATAAAAGTTCAAATTGAATAGTGGAGCACGAAATTCACGTCGTCAACTTCGAATTACGGCCAAAAAAAAAAGTAAAAAGAAAAAAATCTGAGCATGGATCTGTTAAATGAAAGACCGAGTCATTAAAAATCTGAACAGAGTCCGAATAAATAATGTTACATATATATATATATATATATATTAAAAAATCAATATGAAAACTGATAAAGAGAGTCGCACGGCATGAGATCACAACGCTGACGTAAACGCGATTTAACAGTCACGTCTTTCATGCCGAAACCACACATATATTTTTATATTATATACGGTTATGATTAAACTATTTCAGTTATATATTATATATTTAGATCGTAGTGATATACATTGACCATTTCCACGCTCTTAGAAACTTCAAGAATTAATGGTTTTAATATCTGTCATTTAGTTGTAAAAAATATCAGACCAGCCCTCGTGCTCGTAGTAGATTAGAATGCAATTATTGATAATTTTAATACTAATATATTATTAAACAAGTGTAAGTTAGGTAGAAGACAAATCAATAACACAAATTAATTTTAAGAACATGGTAGTAATTAACTAATTATAGATTCATATGTCCCTTTTAATTTTTGTAATAGTTCTTTATATTATTATACATTTTATAATTATTAACCGATAATAAATAAATTAAATTAAAGATAAGAACGTCTAGAAAGAAATTTCAATTTTTCAAACTTTGGCATCTACCCAAAACTAATTGATGTCATATCATTACTAATTTTCTAAGTTATGAATTACTTTCTTCTAGCTACCTAACTAACCCTTGAATTAAATTAATGATAATAATTTGTGGAATTAAAATATAATAAAAGCACTATGATGCCGAGATTTTACCGAAAGTTGGCTCTTAATTTTGTAACAGTTTAGATAGAGATTTGTCGGAAGACTAAGTCTTTAGTTTTTGGAAGTATTAATCAAATTTTTCTTTCATCGTGTGGTTATGCGTCAAACGTCGGCTTGTCTTTTTCCATCCAATCTTATTCATGTAAATTTGTTTTATCTTATTACTTACCTATAAGCTATAACATTCAAATCATTTTATATCGTCTACTGAACAAGTATTCACACGGTTTTGTAAATTCTAGAAAAAAAGAAAACAAAATATGGTGTGAACATTATTTAATTTCCAACAACTTATATATGTACATGTGCATGCAAAGATTTTGCAAAATCCCTGTGATGTCACATGGCGAACCAAAATGTAAAAAAATATTATGGGACCACATATAATTTCTTTTTTACTAAAAAACTTGAAACCAAAATTTTGTTTCTAAAAGTCGGTTTGAAGAAAACCAGAAGTAGTTAACATAAATGAAGGTTGGTTTTTCTTTTAACTTGGTTTTAAATCGACTTCTGTGTGTTGCTTTATAAACCTATATTGTACTCATAATAATAATAATAATAATAATAATAATAAGAATTCTAAGATATTAATAAATATATAGTACATATATATCGACATATTCAAATTAAACATGATAATTATGATAGGAAATCTGATCGTGATTGATTGTTTATAAATTTTTGCCACATGATCTGTACTTTTTTATAAAATTATGTTGTTGATAAAAAGGTTATGGTGTTCAAATTTCTTTTTTCATCGATAAATCTGATTTATAATATTAATTTTATCACGCCAAATTATTTGATAATCTAAAATGAAACATACACAAATGAAAATTTAACTAGTTTGACAAGATATTTTTTGGTGTTAAAATCATATGTTTGTATGTTTTGTGATGTTATAATATTATATAGACAATGTGACAATGGGAAACGGCATCTCATTAAGGTTTGTCGGGTGCAGACAGAGGAAGTGCTTATTTAAGTTTTATTTTGTTTTTTGTTTTTCTATAAATAATTTAGGAGTTTCCAAATTCTACGAGAGGGACATAAATTATTTTTTTGGAAATAGTGTAGTCTACATATAGACTCATCTTCGAGTATTCGAATGTTTGAGGAATCAAATTCACAAACGTGTTAACTTCCAAATCCATCCATACCCATTTGACCACGACAGTTCGGACGCAAGTTTTGTTTTATTGATATGTTATGAATCACGATGACGCACAAAAGATGAGAAGTTATAATACCTCACCTTATCTTCCTTTTTCGATAGGTAGCCTAGATGCTTACCGAACATTTGGTCACTCATAGTTAAGTGTATAAACATGATTTTATATATAAGTTGACCAAAAAAGAAAATTAAATCTATATTGGGTAGAATCTATTCTGATAAATCATCAATAAAATAATATATCACAAAACGTTATTGATCGTTTCACCTCATACAAATACTGTTTTTACCAGCTATATACACCAATGCAAAATTAATAAAATAGTAAATATAATGAAAAATAATATATATGTATATATCTATATATATACATATTGGTTCAAACATAGAATTATGAAAAAGAAAGTAATGAAAAGTACTTACTTGAAAGTTTGAGGATTTGAAGGCCACTCATGAACATAGTTTTGGAGAGGATAACAATGGAGTCTAAGATAATCTCTCCAATTGTTGACATTTTCTTTCTTCACATTGAAGCTCGTTGATAATCTTGTTGTCTTCGTTGGATCATCAGAATATAGCTTCATTTTTTCTTCCATTGATAAGCTAAAGAACTCATGTGCAACACTTACCGTCTCATCTATTATTTGCTTACTAACTCCGTGGTTTATCACCTATGGATTAATAATTAATGATTAAGTTTAAATATATTATTTGACAACAATTAGATCGATAATGTTTGATCTATAAGGAGTGACTGATTGAATCCAAAATTTTAAAATCATTTATTAATTAGCTCGGTCATTCTAGCCACTATAAAAACTTGACAATGACACTAATCAGCATAAGCATAAAAATATTCTATATATCTTTAATTTTGTATAATTTATCAATGATATTAATCAGCCTTGATAATTAATAATTAATTATAAAGTATTAATATTCTAGAGTATATTCATTTTTTAAAAGTTTTTAATGATTATAATCAGCAAAAAAAGAGAGTCAAATATCATGAAAAATATAAACTTCTAGATATTTAGAACTTCTGAAAAAAATTGTTATCAAAACTTGAAAATATATACTTATAATTAGGTACCTGAAAAAAACCGAATCGAGAGCAAGCTTGGTTAATTTGTTGGACGAGAAGAGATCGATTTGTGGAAGAAAGATCGATGAGAGGGAAATTTTCGAGTTCAGACACATCAGTGAGACGTGGACGGTCGGAAATTGGTCGGACATAATTTTCCGGCAAAGTAGTGTGACGGAGACCAGTGGATATAAGTTTTGCCGCCATGTTTTGTAAGAGAATATAAGAAGAAGCAAAAAGGGAAGAGATAAAAGGAAGGCTTGACCTTGTAGTATGTGTAGGCAATGTGCAACGATGGTCTATATATATAATATAAGTGCACATAACAATTAAAGCCGTATGTTCGGTCCTACTCCAATAAATTATGTTTTAAGTGGAAAATTTTGTTAATTCAATATGTATATTATTCCAGTGAATTAAAATAAATTTAATCCACCGAATATATAATTGAATGGAGTGGGATTTGACAGATTTTAAAGAAAGGACAAATATGGTTTTTATCAAAAAATTTATAATGGGAAGTTTTAGTGACTATATATTTTTATGTTTCTTTATCACATGTACACTTACTTGAAAGCTAAGTTAAGAATACATCAACCAATATAGAAAATAAATCTTAGTGTAAAGCGTACCTTAATGTGTATTATTTATGGCACCCTATTTTATGCTACTCCCTCTGTTTTTAAATATTTGATGTTTTAAAGATTTTACAGATACTAAAAAACTTTTTTCAAACTTTTTGCAATGTCTTATTTAATTTATCTATTGTTAGAAGATACAAAAAAAAATTATAAATAAAATTATAGAAATAAATAAGGATATTAGAGAAAATGTTAAGTTAAATATGCATTGAGAATTGGAAACATCAATCTTTTAGAAACAAATTTTTTTTCCATAACATAAACTAATTTGAAATAAGGGAGTATTACTTTTCAGAAATCAGTTTTAAATTAACAAACTATGATCATAACTATTATCATTGTTCGAAGAATAAAAGAAGTCAATCAACATTGCATTTTTGAAGTTGAAATGTTACTATGAGCTATTATGAGCTATGATGTATTTGATGTTGGGAGTAAGCTTCAAGTTAGTAGCTTGAGTTGTAAGCTAACATAATAGATTAGTTGAGATGTTTTTAAAAATTATCTTAAACATAGTTGAGATGTATTTAGGAAGTTATCCAAAACATAATTGTTTTCATTTTGGAATTAAGAAATAGTTTAATCTATATAAAGAGATGCAAATGTCTGGTGATGTACCTCGTTTCTATTGGTTTTTAGCTCACTAATTCGTATGTTTTTAGAGTCTTTATTAGTGTTTTAGAGTCTTTGCAGGTATAAAACAGACTTAATTTAGATTTTGCACGTGAAGCACGACTTGGAGCAAATCGGAGAAATTCTGGCGTTTCAATAGCATATCAGGATGGATCGATCCCATACCTCAGCAAGAGCTGTGCTCGACGTTAAGATCGACCAGCAAAACCCGATCGATCAGTCGTCTCCCCAGCAAGATTGCGTCTAACCTGATGATCGACCTTGCGTCCCAGGATCGAGCGATCCAACTATTCAAAGTGATTTGCGCTCGACTTGGAGATTGACCAGCTACCGCTGCGATCGACTGATCATATCATGGATTGATCGATCTGCATCTGGATCGATCGATCCTCGAAGTAGTGAAGACTAACCTAATTTTCATGTTTTGTATCTACGCATTTTTAGACATATAAAACCAAGTTTTTAGGTTTCATTGAAAACAAGTTTTTCATTACGGCTGAGACAGTTTTTGTAAGCAAGGGAGAAGGATTCCTCCTCAACTTTGAGAACATTTATAAACCCTTTATTCTCTTTTGCAATTGAATGATGTTTTCTTCTTCTACGAAATTGTCTCTTTTAGTTATGTCTGAGTAGTTTCATAGTCAGGTTTAGGGTTTTCTAGGAAATTAGGAATCAATAATTTATGAACAAATAGTGCTCGACTTTGTGTGTTCTCCGTCTATCACTATGTAATGCTTAGATTAGCATGATCATCTAGTCTATGATATTAGGTTGTTTAACTTTCCAAAAGTCTGTTAGATGCCTGAACTAGCATAGATGAGCAACTAGTCCTTAACCAACGAAAGTTGATGTTAAGGCTAGTTGTGGACATATTAGACCCAATCGATAAAGCATGTTTACATCTCTAGGACCAACGACAGTTAGGATCACCAAGTTGATAAAAGTAGTAGTAGGCACCACGATAGTGGGTTTGCTAGAATTCTATGTCTAAGTCGAGAATTGGTTGAATGTATGCCCTGAATAGTTTTCCTGATTTGGTTTCCTGTTCCTAATGAATTTTTGATGTCTGATGTTTGTAATATTGAGATTTTAATCGTTTAAGTTGTTAGTTTTTATCACCTCGTTAATTATTTTGACTAAGCTTGAGTTAGAATTGAGTAATCAATAGTGTAATCCTTGGTTCTTCGTGGATTTGATCCTTAAGTACTACTATGTTTGTTGTGTATTTGCAGTAGATAGCTAGGATAAAACCTGAGTACATCAAGTTTTTGATGTTGTTGTCGGGGAACCAATTGGTTGCCTTTTGATTGAGATACGAGTTATAGTCAAAGTTTTTACTTATGTTTTTCATTTTTGTTTTCTTTTTCTTTTATTTTCAGGTTTATGGTAAGAAGAAGCCAAGGCTCTGAAAATCTTCTGAACCTCGACAACGAAGCACTTGCCAGGATTTAATGAGAAAACAGAAGAGCAAGAGCAATGAGTCAACATACTTTTATCGGTCCTGAGATTTGAGAGAATGATCAAGAAAATCAAGATGTGCAAATTACAATTGAGCAACAACAGAGGGAATTGGCTTAGCTTAGGCAGCAACATGAATAGCCTCAGCACCGAGCGATTGGTGATTTAGATACTCCTTATCAATACTACCAGAATAGGTCTGCTATTCGCCCTTCACCAATTCAGAGACAAAACTATGAGATCAAGCCTCAATTGATTGGATCAGTCAAACAGTTCGTCTTCAACGGTCTTCTAAGCAAGAATCTGATGGATCACATCGAGAATTTTCAGGATATATGTAGCACCACAAGTTCAAACGAAGTCCTTGCAGACTATGTCAAATGTAAGCTTTTCCACCATTCGCTTTACAACAAAGCATCTAGATGGTTGACGTCTTTACCTCCAGGGTCGCTTACTATATGAGAAGAAGTTCGAGCTGCATTTTTAGATCAGTGTTATACCCAGTCAAAGACTGTTGCACTGAGGAATAAGATCACTGCTTTTCAGCAACACAGTGGTGAATCTTTCAGTGAGGCTTGGGAAAGATTTAAGGAGTATCAGCGGGATTGTCCACATCACGGGTACTCGGATGAGCAGCTTTCGAACATCTTTTATGGTGGCATTGATTGGGATTACCCAAATTCTCTACACGCAGTCAGTATCGGGGATTTCATGGCTAACACAAGGGATGAAGCTTTCACCCTTATCGAGAACCTAGCTGCAATTTATGGTAGTCACTGTCCACAGTACGACCAAGGACGAAGAGTCAACAGTGTGGAGACGCAAAAGATAGACGAGCTTACTAAGAAGCTTGATATGATGATCAAAGCAAGCCATGCTAATCAGAAAGGAGTGCACCAGATGGAGAACGATAGAGAGGTAGCATATGTGCAAGGAGATTTAGATTTGTCAGAAGATTAGAGAGACGTAAATTATGTGAACTAGCAGAAAAAGGGTCAGAATCAGAACTACTTGTCCTACAGAATCACTAACATTGAGAATCCGCAAGACTTAGTGTTTCTCACTCCAGTTATGCCTCAGGGATCACCTTTTCAGGGAAAGCTTTTTGCATATAATTCTGGATAGAGATAGAACAACCAGAAGCCTTATGTACATAACTCAGGACATCATAATTGGTAGAAACTGTTCAAACTACTTTAGCACCAAGCACCGTAGCAACAACAAGCTCTAACGAGCTCCTCAAGCACCTCTAATGATGAGATCAAGGCTTTGATCTAACAACTTGCACAAGCTCAACACCAAGGTTGACAGCATGTACAATGATCTCAATAACAAGTTTGATTCAGTGTCTGTACACTTGAAGAAGCTGGATACCTAGGTAGCTCAGACAGTGTAATCAAGGAGCACTTCCAGGGAAGGTAGAGAATGAGCACTTTGTGCAATGTTGTTAAGTCATATATCGAGAACAGTGAAGGAAAGCATGAAACGAGTAAGAGTGTAAATTCTAGGAAATACAAGCCACTAATTCCCTTCCCGAGACAACTCACCAAACTAGAAGATCAAGGCAAGTTTACAATCCCTTGTGCTCTTGGGAAGCTGATGTTCAGTGATGCACTTTGTGATTGTGGAGCAAGTGTAAATGTCATCTCACTGTAGACTATGAAGAAGCTGGGAATCGAGCTCATGCAGGATCATAATTCCTCAATTTCCTTTAGAGACGCCACTTCTTAGTGCCCACAGGGAAGATTGGTAGACTTCTTACTCCTTGTTGGAAACTATAAGGTTCCAACTGACTTCACTGTGGTCGAGATGGCACGAGGTGGTGCAGTTCCCATACTTCTGGGATAACCTTTTCAGAATACTGTTGGGGCTAAGATCGATTTCTCCAACGAGAGTGTGATTTTGGAGAACATTGACAAGGGAGTGTCTTATCCCATCATAACTCTTACTGATAGCTTCTGCGGGATGATCACCACAACCAAGAGAGTATGAACAGTGTCAGAATCAGAAGCAGTGGTTTGGCCTTCGTTAATTTTTGATGAAATGTTTGGGTATGAATCTAACGAAGAAGACATTGTTTGTCATGAGCTTGCTGAAAACTCAGTGCACCTTGATGATGCTCCAGATTTGAAACCTCCAGACACATGTATCTTTGAAAATAAGTTTATTGTGAATCCCAAATTTATGTTGCACAACTTTTGTCTTAAATTTGCAGGAAAACATAAATTTGGAAGCAGAGGAGCTTTGGTTGTGAAGGAGATGAAACTGAATGAAATTATGGTATTGGTGGATGCTACAGGAGCTGAATTTCGAACCAATAACCCTCATCTAAGGGAGTTCATCTTGGAGAATCGCTTGACTATGGGAGAGACCACTCCTCCCAAAATTTTATTCGCCATCTAAGTGGGATGCGAGTCGAGCTAATGACTCGAAACAAGCACTGAGTGGGAGGCAATCCACTAGTGGGTACCATTTAGTTTTTGAATTTTTTTTGTTTTGAATTTACTTTCGTTTTGGTTTTAATTCAGGTAAGAAATCCGTTAAGCCATGGTGATCGATCGATCGATCCACACTGGGATTGATCAATCTGAGAGTCGTTCGAATATAGTGCACGATGTGTTGATTGACCAACGACAATGATCGATCGATCGATAAAGGAACAAAAAATGCGCTCGATCTAACGATCGATCGACAGTTATGGATCGATCGATCAGACATTTCACAGGCAATTGATCGATCAAGGCTACCATGGGATGATGCACACGACCAGTAAATCAACCGAGCTTTATGCAATCGATCAAACGAAGAGAGCAGCGAGGAGAAGACCTGATGATCGATCGATTGATACATGGATTGATCGATCGTCGAAGTAGGTAAGTTTTCTGTTTTCTAAAACCGGTTCGATTCACTTAAAATTGAACCAAAATACACCTTTATGACATAAGAAACTTAGCTTTTTGGATCAAAACTTTCAAAATTAGAAGAAGAGTACTTGCTTGGGCATTTTTTAGGAGAACTTTTACAAAATTTCAATCTCTAATAACTTTCTTGATTCTTATCGGCTTGAGTGATTGTTGAGGTTAACCCACTTGGATTTTCCTTCTCTTTCTGATTATCCCACTCTCATTCTCGATAGGGCAAAGGTATGACTCTCTATCTCCACTTTTATTTCTGCAAAAATTAGAGAATTTTGGGTTGTTGAATTTTGAATTTTTCTTAATTAATTGTGCAAAATTCATGTGGTATCAATGTTATATGATGATTTTGATTTATATTAGCCCAAAAATTGGATGATTTTTGTATGGAATTCGATTTTTAGGTTGAAGGAGATTTTAGGGAAAATTTGGGAATTCCGGTTTGGAATTGAGATTAGGTTGAACTGATAGATGCATTGCTAGATGTTTATTTGTGTTGACAATTGATTTGAACAATTGTTCTCAGCAATCTCATTCCATAGTAGAGATTTTTGATTTTTCATACCTATATTATCAAACTTATGCCACTGTTTTTTATCGTCTCTGTTTTTTATCAGGATATGGTTCACATTGGTGAAAAGAGTTCTTCTGAGAAGGTCAAGAGATCCTTAGTTAAGGAAAGAGGTCGATTTTCAAGTGTTAGTTCAGCTGAAAAGAACCTCCCACAATGGCCACGACCTGACTGAACTCCATTTTTGCCCAATGAGGGAAACAGATCGGATCTATCTCTGCTGAAGACCAATTATGCATACACCTTGAATTTTCACAACATATTTTATGATCAGCTCCTGTGGAACAAGATAGTTCCAACCAAGTTCGTCTACACCAACACGCTTGATAGGCTTGGGATCATGGATGATGTGAATGACATGATAGGCAAACTCGGTTTGGGGACTTTTGCGCATCGTAGTTGTCAACTCTATCCAGACCCAGTTCGTCAACTGTTGGCATCTTGCGATCTGCACATGGTTGTTAATCCTCATGCTCCTGTACATGCTGCTCTTTTAACATTCCTTTCTGGTGGAGTATTGTACATGATGACAATTAAAGATATCTGCAGGATTTGTGGGTTCAGGGAACACACACACATCAGAAACCCAGCGGTTTGGATGTTGGCGAAGACTATTGGTTCTACCATTTCAGGTAAGGAGGAGTCAGGATCAGTGACCGAGGTCAAGCTGGAACTACTTCATCACGGTATAGTTCCAGCAGTTCCAGAACTCTATGGTAACTTGCCTCTGCCTCAGCAGACGATCCTCGACATCAACTGGGGATTTGTCTTTGCTGAGCTACTCATAGAGTGACACTTTAGAGGATCACTCAGCAAGCCATTGAAGGAGACAATAGGCAGTCTTCTCACTCTGATCTTCATGTATCACAGGTAGGATCTTAGCAGCACACAGACAATCGAGAGGATCCATTACATGGATGATAGGTTCTTGACCAACTACACCTACCTAATAGCGAAGGCAAACTGAAGGTATTATGCTAGAGATTGGCAGCCCTGCTGGTGCAAACTTCCAGCAGTAAAGATCACCTCAGTCACTTATCACTCCAATGTGTTATTCGAGCCACACATCACCAACCTAGAGATTGCTGAGATTGAGCCTCTTCGCCCAAAACATCGTATTATTTCCCGCAGATACGAGGATCTACGAGACACGCTTCTTCACAACGGCCTTCTTTGCGCACTACTGCAAAAGTTATGATGGAGCATGTGATTACAGTATACACAACAAAGTATGATCTCCCTTTCTTCTCTGATGAATTTACTGACAGGGAATATCGACGCTGGCAATATGAGACTGAATAGAGGAAAAACTCCATGTTGAGACCCATCAAGGACGCACTTAGGAAGATCATGATGCCTTCTTGCTTAGGACAACCTTCAGTGAGCAGAGCTGAGACGAGAACGAGAGCTACAACTGCGAGACCCACTGTTGTTAGAAATGGGCTTACTGATGCATCTGATGAGGAGGAGGATGTCAGACCTCGGATTGCCGCCTACTTTGCTGTCATAGAGCCCCAAGAGATTGAGAGAGTCGCAACCCATAATAGCTCAGAGTTTGATCGACCTTCTTACCCTTTTTCCTTTGTATTTCTCTATTTTATGTACTTTTTATCTTATTTTTATGCGTAAGTCATACTTTCTTTAAGCTTATTCTCACACTGGGACGGTGTGAAATAATTCTGGGGTATGACACTTGCTATGACTAATGCTACTTTTCACTCTTTTGTTTTTCTTTTTATTTTTAGACATTTTCTGTTTTTATTGAGCCTTTTTTAGTTTAAAAACTGATTATAGAAACTATGATTTTCGAGGTTTATTTCATTGTCATGAACTAAGTACCATTGACTTGAATCTGACAGGGATCTATTGAGTACTGGAAAACTCAAAGACTACACAACTTCTCAGTACCACCCACATCCTCTTGGTATTCGAATCTCATATCAGCTTCACACCTAACCTGACTTAATCTTCTCTTCAAGGGAGCTGGTATACTTAGGATCGAGTTCTCTTTTCAGTGCAATGACAGCTTTTCCTGTGTGAGTATGGTTTCCCCTCTCTCAATCATGTCAAGCATTGATACTTAATCTGAAGTGACTAGATAACAAAGTTGTGTGAACTGTTGGTAGCTGAGGGTAAAAGTCCTTCAATGACGCTGCTCTCCTTAGTTTACTGAGAAGGACTCCTATAAAGCTACTCTTGCTTACATCCTTTGAGTTACTAAAGAACCAACCAATAAAAAAAATACAATGATACCCTAGGTAAGTAGCGAGAAATTGGTTGAATGAAATGAGAGGAAAGGAACCATATCAAAGGTAGTCTTGAGACTGAAGGAGAAACTCATGTATCCTTTGATCGATGTTCCTTTGATGAGACCGCACCTAGATACATTATGAAGTCAGTATGGTGCTTTCAAATTACTTACTTGGATTGTAGAGTTCAACCAGGATAGTTGCTAAGTCTGGGAGAAGTACAAGGTGGTCTTAATTATGTTAGGTAAGTTTCAAGTGGTTTACTACATGAATTAATTTTGCAATATTCTTATGACAAATGAGTTCCTTGAGTTGCATCTTTCATTTAGTCTTTTGTTTTTTTACTTGAGGACTAGCAAGAAGCTAAGTCTGGGGGAATTGATGTACCTAGTTTTTTTCAGTTTTTAGCTCACTAATTTGTATGTTTTTAGAGTCTTTGTTAGTGTTCTAGAGTCTTTGCAGGTATAAAACATGCTTAATTCGGATTATGCACGCAAAGCACGGTTTGGAGCAAATCCGAGAAATTCTGGCGTTTCAACAATATATCAGGATCGATCAATCCTCACCTAGATCGATTGATCCCATACCTCAAAAACAGTAGCACCTCACGTGAAGATTGACCAGCGAATCCCGATCGATCGATCGTCTCACTAGCAAGATTTGCATCCGACCTGAGGATCGACCGATCCAACTCTTCGAAGTGATTTGCACCCGACTTAGAGATTGACCAGCTACCGCTGAGATCGACCAATCATATCATGGATTGATCAATCTGCACCTGGATCAATCGATCCTCGAAGCAGTGAAGATTAACCTAATTTTTCTATTTTGTATCTACGCGTTTTTAGACATATAAAACCAAGTGTTTAGGTTTCATTGAAAACAAGTTTTTCATTACGGTTGAGACAATTTTCGTAAGCAAGGGAAAAGGTACCTCCTCAACTTTGAGAAGGTTTCTACACCCTTTATTCTCTTTTGCAATTGAATGATGTTTTCTTCTTCTATGAAATTCTCTCTTTCAATTATTGTCTGAGTAGTTTCATAATCAGGTTTAAGGTTTTCTAGGGAATTAGGAATCAATGATTTATGAACAAATAGGACTCAATTTTGTGTGTTCTCCATCTATCACTATGTGTAATGCTTAGATTAGCTTGATCACCTAGTCAATGAACTTAAATTATTTAATTTTCCAAAAGACTTTTAGATGTCTGGACTAGCATAGATGAGTAACTTGTCCTTAACAAATGAAAGTTGATGTTAAGGCTAGTTGTGGACATATTAGACCTAATCGATAAAGTATGTTTACATCTCTAGGACCAACAACAGTTAGGATCACCATGTTGATAAACATAGTAGTATGCACCACGACAGTGGGTTTGCTAGAATTCTATGTCTAATTCTAGAGTTGGTTGAATGTATGCCCTGAATAGTTTTCTTGATTTGATTTCTTGTTCCTAATGAATTCCCGATGTCTGATGTTTATAATATTGAGTTTTAAATCATTTAAGTTGTTTGTTCTTATCACCTCATTAATTATTTTGACTTAGCTTGAGTTAGAATTGAGTAATTAAGAGTGTAATCCTTAGTTCTTCGTGGATTTGATCCCTAAATACTACTACGTTTGCTGTGCACTTACAGTTGATTGTTAGGGTAAAATTTGATTACATCATTTGGCATAACGTATGAGATATCATTTGGCATAACGTATGAGATTAAGAGATTTGAGAGTTTAAGTTTTGAGAGATTTTCCTAAGCTAATAAAAAAGAGTTATTTCTTTATAATCTTTGATTTCATCGATTTATTTCTTAAGTTCTACAATTGGTATCAGAGCTTAGGTTGATCGATTAAGAGCGAGCCTTAGTATAAGGAGAATTAAACGCGAGGTTTAATTATAAGCAAATCAGAGTCATGGTAGATAAAGATGTTATAATACTGGCGGTGAAGAACTGATATACCTCATTTTTATCGGTTTTAAGCTCATTAATTCGCTTGTTTTCAAAATTTTTGTTTGCATTTTAGAGTCTTTTTAGGTGGAAAATAGGTTTAAATTCAGATTATACTTGTGGAGCATGATTTGGGACGAAGCAGAGCATTGTCTGGAATTTCAGCAGAAGACCCATGATCGATCGATCAACCCCACGATCAATCGATCATTCTCCTCAACGAGATGTGCGTTCAACCTTGAGATCGACCTTCCACTCATTGATCGACCGATTGAGCTGTTCGAAGCAAGATGCGCCTGACCTTGAGATCGACCAATCAACCATGATCGGTCGATCAATCCCTTGATCGATCGATCCACGAAACTGCGAGGAATAAAATCTAATTTTTCCTATTTTGTACCTGCGAGTTTTAGGACCTATAAAAACTTATTTAATTTTTGTAAGACACACATAGATTTCTATTACGGCTTAGAAAGTTCTTTGTAAGCAGGGAGAAGATTTCCTCTATACTTTAGAGAAGATTTCTAAACCCTTTTTATTAATTTAATTGCAATTTCGTGTTTATCTTCATCATGTCTTTTTTTTCTACATTAATCATGTCTGAGTAGTTTCATTGCCATGATTAGGGTTTCTAGGGATTTAGAAATCAATTATTAGGAAATAAATAGGATTGATATAAAGAGATTCTCCATCTATGCTTATGCTTAATGCTTAGATTAGCTTGATCATCTAATCTATGATTCTAGGTTATTTACTTTCCAAAAGCTTGTTAAATTCCTAAACTAGTATAGATGAGCAATTGAACTTAACCAACGATAGTTGATTGTTAGGATTAATTGTGGATAGTTGAACCAATTTGTTAAAGCCTAATTACGTCTTGGAACCACCGACAGTTAGGATTTCTAGGTTGCACTATAGAGTTATAGATACCACGACAATGGATTTATTTAATTTTTATGTTCAAGTCGAGAATGGTACTTAAGTGTTCCTGAATAGTTTCCCTGGTTAGATTTCTATATCTTGATGAATACCCGATGCCTGATACTTTTAATTATATTTAAGTTGTTAGTCTTTACTTCAAATACTTTTTGGTATATCTTGAATTAGAATTGAGTAGTCAAAAGTGCAAACTTGGTTCTTCGTAGATTCGATCCCTAAGTACTACTACTTAATTGGTGTGCACTTGCAGTAGATCATAGGGTTAATACTTTGTGACATCATGGCGTAGACCCGAGGGCACTCCTTTTTATCCCAACTACGAGAACAGATAAGATCCTAGCTTGCTGATGTCGGATGCTGTGTATAAGAACAGGATAGCGGATGTAGGTTGGCAGAGCTTCCACGGGATTTTCTATGATCAGTTGCTGCAGAACAAGATTGGTCCAACCAAGTTTGTCTATCCCACTACTCTCGACAAGCTTGGAATCCTAGATGATGTTGGTGGTATGATTAAGAGGCTCGGTTTGGGTACCCTTGTGCAAAAGAGTCATCCGCTGAATCTAGAACCAGTCCTTCAGTTGTTGGCATCTTGTGATGTCCATCTTGTAGTTGATCTGCTTGCTCCGGTTCATGCTTCTATTTTCATTTTCTTGTACAATGGAGCTGTGTACACGATTTCCATCAGGGACATATGCAGGTTGCATGGGTTCATAGAGGAAGCTGAAGGAAGGTTGCCTCTGAAAGATAGTCCGGTGAACAATGCACTGTGGGATGTGTTAGCGGATGGAGGTTTTCAGGGTCATGATTCGAACCTCACACACATCAAGAACCCTGCGATTCGAATGTTCACCAAGATCATTGGTTCAACCATTCTTGGTAAGGAGGAGTTGGGAGCGATAAAGAAAGGTGAGTTGGAGCTGATTCATCATGTCCTTGCTCCTATTGTTCCAGACCTCTATGTGGACAGGCCTCAGCCTCAGTATCATGCACTTGACATCAACTAGGGGTTTGCTTTCGCCAACATGCTTACAGAGCGACGTTTCAGAGGATCTCTTGGTGCTCCTATGAAGGAGACAGTGGGTAGTCTCCTCACTCTGATCTTCAAGTTTCACAAGCTTGACCTCAGCAACACACAGTTGATTGAAATGATCAATTACATGGATACGAAGGTGCTCACGAACTTCACCTATCTGACCGAACAGACGAAATGGAGGTACTTTACTCGAGAATGAATGCCTTGTTTGTGTAAGCTTCCAGCTTTGGTGATCACTGCAGTCACATGCCATTCCAATGTAGTGTTTGAGCCACACATCACTCATCTAGAGATTGCCGAGGTCGAGCAGACCAATCGTCCGACACACTGCATTTTGTTTTGCAAACTCAAGGTGCCAAGTGAGCCTTCTTATATGCTTTCACGACCATCCTCTTCACGCACTCCTACAAACGTTACGGTGGAGCATGTGATTCCTGAGTACTCTGCATAATTTGACTTACTTCCCTTCTCTGATGACTTTACCGACATGGAGTATCGGTGCTGGCAATACGAGGTGGAGCAGCGGAAGCACTCCATGCTTCAACGCATCTCGGACACTCTGAGGAAATTTAAGGTGCATATGCCTTCTTGTCTAGGAGAACCTTCTAGGAGTAGAGCTAAGCCGAGTACATGACCCACAATTGTTGAACATGGGCCTTCGGATGACTCCGACGAGGAGGAGGACGAACAAAGATTGGACCATCACTTACCCCGCCATCGCAGAGCACCAGGTGATCGAGAGAGTCAGAGCCCGCAGTAGTTCTATCGTATCTCTCACCATCTTTTTATCTTTGTAATGCACTTTCGTTTTATTTTTATTTTTATGCATAAGTCGTGCTTTTTTTAGGATTATTCTCACACCGGGATGGTGTGAAGTAAGTCTGGAGGAGGACACTTGGTGTGACTAACGCTATTTTCCTTTCTTTTGTTTACTTTTTGCTTTGATTTTCAGACATTTTATGTTTTATTACGCCTTTTCGAGCCTAAAAATTGATTGTAGAAACTATGATTTTCGAGGTTTATTGCACTATCATTGAACTAAGTACCATCGACTTCTTATTTGATAGGCATCATTTGACTATTGGAAAACCCAAAGAGTAAGCACCTTCTCAATACCACCCATATCCATCTCAGTTTTTGAAGGATCTCATGCTAGTTTCTCCTTAAACTTGACTTAATCTTCTTTTCAAGCGGCTTGGCATACATTGGATCGGGTTCTCTTCTCAGTCTTGAAAGACT
Organism: Lepidium africanum; assembly: GCA_900406405.1. Lineage (NCBI taxonomy): Eukaryota > Viridiplantae > Streptophyta > Magnoliopsida > Brassicales > Brassicaceae > Lepidium > Lepidium africanum. Next base: position 15,974 of record OVAX01001452.1, on the reverse strand, counting down.
TATTTGTGTAAGTATGATTCCTCTCTCTCTAGTTTTTCCTAAGTTCTTGTGTTGAACATGTTGTTTCTGAAGTAACTATAAAAACAAAGCTGGATGGAATGTTAGTAGACTGAGGAAAACTCCAATGACGCTACTCTTGCTTTCATTCCTTGAGTTGCTAAAGAACCAACCAATAAAAAAATAAAATGATACCCTAGGTAAGTAGGGAAAAGTTGGTTGGACAACCGAATAAAAAAAATAAAATGATACCCTAGGTAAGTACGGAAAAATCGACTTTAATGTAGATGAAAAGAAAGGAAAGTAACCATAGAGAATGTAGTCTTAAGGCTGAGAGTAACCCATATGTCCTTTGATCGATATTCCCTTGATGAGACCACACTTAGATACTCTAGGAAATTGGTATGGTGATTCAGATTACTTATTTGGATTGTGGAGTTTAATTGGGATAGTTGCTAAGTCTGGGGGAAGTACAAGGTGGTCTCGATTCTGTCAAGTAAGTATTGTGTGGTTTACTATGAGATTGATAATACTCTAATGACGAATGAGTTCTTTTTGAGTGGAATCTTCCTGTTAGTATTTTCTTTCTTTGCGTGAGACAAGCAAGAAGTTAAGTCTGGGGGAATTGATATACCCCATTTTTATCGGTTTTAAGCTCATTAATTAGCATGTTTTCAGAATGTTTGTTTGCATTTTAGAGTCTTTAGGTGGAAAACATGATTAAATTCGGATTATACTCGCGGAGCATGGTTTGGGACAAAACGGAGCAATTTCTGGAATTTCAGCAGAAGACCCTTGATCGATCGATCAACCCCATAATCGATCTATCATTCTCCTCGGTGAGAGGTGTGCTCGACCTTGAGATAACCTTCCACTCATAGATCGATCGATCGAGCTGTTCGAAGAAAGATGCGTCTGACCTTGAGATCGACCAAAATCTTTGGGAGATCGACCAATCAACCATGATCGATCGATCAACCTCTTGATCGATCAATTTATGAAGCTGCAAGGAATAAAACTTAATTTTTTATATTTTGTACCTACGAGTTTTAAGACCTATAAAAGCTTAATTTTATTTTTGTAAGACACACAGAGATTTCTATTACAGCTTAGAGAGTTCTTTGTAAGCAAGGAGAAGATTTCCTCCATACTTTAGAGAAGATTTCTGAACCCTTTTTATTAATTTCATTGCAATTTCATGTTTCTCTTCATCATGTCTTTGTTTATGCTTTAATCATATCTGAGTTGTTTCATTGTTAGGTTTAGGGTTTCTAGGGATTTAGAAATCAATGATTGGGGAATAAATAGGATTGATAGTTAGAGATTCTCCATCTATGCTTACGCTTAATGCTTAGATTAGCTTGATCACCTAATCTATGATTCTAGGTTATTTACTTTTCGAAAGCTTGTTAAACTCCTTAACTATTATAGATGAGCAATTTAACTTAACCAACGATAGTTGATTGTTAGGATTAATTGTGGATAGTTGAACCAATTCGTTAAAGCCTAATTGCATCTTAGAACCAACGACAGTTAGGATTTCTAGGTTGCTCTATAGAGTAATAGATACCACGATAGTGGATTTATTAGATTTTTATGTTCAAGTTGAGAATGGTACTTAAGTGTTCCTGAATAGTTTCCCTGGTTATATTTCTATATCCTGATGAATACCCGATGCTTGATGCTTTTAATTATATTTGTAAATCGTTAAGTTGTTAGTCTTTACCTCAAATACTTTTTGGTATAGCTTGAATTAGAATTGAGTAGTCACAAGTGCAAACTTGGTTCTTCATGGATTCGATCCCTAAGTACGACTACTTCATTGTTGTGCACTTACAGTAGATTCATAGGGTTAAAACTTTGTGACATCAAGAACAAAGGCGGAGTAGGCTCTACTTCTATTGTATATCTGATGTTAACCACAACTAACTATATTGTCTGGGCCATGAGTATGAAAGTATATCTCAACGGACACGAGGTATGGGAGGTAATTGAGACATATATTGATGATAAAAGGAAGAATAACATGGTGATGACACTCTTGTTCCAATCGATACCGGAGGATCATATTCTACAAGTTGGTGAATTAGATACGACAAAGAAGGTGTTGGAGGCCATCAAAAGTCAAAATCTAAGAGTTGGGCGTGTTAAGGAAGCAAGATTACAAACCTTGATGTTTGAATTTGACCGTCTTAAGATGAAAGAAACCGAATCAATAGATGATTTTGTGAGCAAGTTATCGGTAATTTAATCTAAATCTTCTTCTCTCAGAGCAAAAATCGAAGAAACAAAGTCGGTGAAGAAGTTTCTCAAGTGTCTTCTTAGAAAGAAATACATCCTTATGGTTGCATCTCTTCAGCAACTCTTGGATCTCAAAACAGCAAGCTTTGAGGATGTTGTACGTCGTCTAAAAGCCTATAAAGAAAGAAGAAACACAAGAGGGAGATGACTTATTTCTACATGAGATCATGTTTCTAAACAATGAAAATTGTGTACCAAGTAAATTTGAGACAAACGATAAGGAGAGAAACACTTGGTATTTTGACAATGGAGCTAGCAATCACATGACCGGAGAAATGAGGTACTTTTCGAGACTAGATGAGTCCATCACCGGAAAAGTAAGGTTTGGTGATGAATCTCGTATAGACATCAAATAGAAAGGATTGGTATTCTTTATTGATGGAAACAGCAACCAAAACGTGATGAAAGACGTGTATTTTAATCCTGACTTGAAGAGCAATATAATAAGTCTTGAACAAGCAACAGAGGAAGGTTGTGACATTATGTTGAGAGGAGATAACCTAATAATGCATGATCAAGAAGGAAGAGTCATTGTTAATGCAAAAAGAAGCAAGAATCGCTTATACAAGGTACTTATGGATATAAAGGATATCACACAATTGCATCTAACTAAACTAAGTCTTCCAAGGATGAGTATTGACAAGGAAATCTATGGATCTTGCATACTTGGAAAAGAAACAAGAAAGTTTTTTTCACAAGCAACCTTATATCGAGCAAAGAAGAGTGTAAAGCTTATTCATGGAGATCTTTGTGGACCAATAACACCATCAACGACTGTGGGTTATAGGAACATTTTTGTGCTTATTGATGATAGAAGTCGATATATGTGGACGAGTTTATTGAAGGAGAAAGGTGAAGCATTCAATAAATTCAAGAAATTTAAGGAGATTTTGGAGCAAGAAACAAAAGAGAAGATACAAGTGTTTCGAACGGATAGAGGTTGAGAGTTTGTACCAAAAGAGTTTGATTTGTTTTGTGAGCAAAACAGGATCAAAAGACATCTAATGGCACCATATACTCCACAACAAAACGGAGTGGTGGAGAGAAGAAATCGAACACTTATGAAGATGTCTAGGAGCATCATGAAGCATATGCGCATTCCAAACTACTTGTGGGGAGAAACAAAGTTGGATGATCGTTCACGAATGCTTGTTCATTTTGGAACTGAGCCGGGGTCTAAAGCATATTGTTTGCTTGATCCACCAACTTGGAGAATGACCGTGAGTCGTGATGTTATCTTTGACGAGACAAAATGATGGAATTGGAATGAAAGTGGTACAAACAAACGAGAAGAAAGAATACTAAGTTGCTATATGCAAAGTCCGAGAGAGTCACATGGAGTTGCATTAAAGCAATGCTTGAGATACTTAAAGAGTACAACCAGTCACATTTTCTACATGGAAGAAAGTCCGATTACATGGTGTTCTCAAAAGCAAGAAACTGTTACCTTGTCTTCTTGTGAGGCCGAGTTCATGGCCAGAACCGAGGCGGCTAGACAAGCAATTTGGTTACAAGATTTGTTAAGTGAAGCCATGGGAAAGACTTGTGAACAAGTGAAGATCCTAATTGACAACAAATTCGCGATTGCTCTTACCAAGAATCTTGTTTTTCATGGAAGAAGCAAACATATTCACACAAGATATCACTTTATAAGAGAATGTGTTCAGGATGGTTTAATAGAAGTTGAACACATTCCGGGAATAAAGCAAAAGGAGGACATTCTTACAAAGGTATTAGGAAGGATCAAGTTCAAAGAAATGAGAGACCTCATTGGTGTTCAAGATGTTGAGAAAATTGATTTCAAGCTTAAGGGGGAGATTGTTGGAGTAAGCTTGAAGTTAGTAGCTTAAGTTGCAAACTAATAGACTAGACTAGTTGAGATGTTTTAGGAAACCAAAACATAGTCGAGATGTTTTTAGGAAGTTATCCAAAACATAATTGTTTCCTTTTTGGAATTAGGAAATAGTTTAGTCTATATAAAGAGATGCAACCGTTTGGTACAAGGTATAAGATTAAGAGATTTGAGAGTTTAGGTTTTGAGAGATTTTTCTAAGATAATAAAGAAGAGTTATTTCTTTATAATCTTTGATTTCATCGATTTATTTCTTAAGTTATACATTTGAAATCCCTACAAATAATAGAATTAGAGTTGACTACGGATTGTGTAGAGATTCTGAAGAGGCTATCTAATCTAAATGATTGGTTGACATTTCTTCTTCACTTAGAAGTTTTTGCAAGGTCAAATAATAAAATTTTTATTATTTTTCTTTTTTCATTTGATTTCTAGATCATTAAATCATAAAATAGATTTTCTCGCTCGTAGTATCAAATGATTGATTACTGATTCATTTATTGTAAACATTGTTTCATTTTTATCTATATAAAGTTGACAAAAAAAAACTATGATCACCATAATTGTAAAGTCTCTCTGTGTTTTTTGGTCTAGATGTAAAGTCTCTTTGTTAAGTTGTTAAATGTGTGTATATGCAAGTTCAATTTTTTCATTGAAATTCTTTGATTATAAGAAATTGTGTAGCCTCAAAACTAATTAATATAATCTTAATCTAAATTATATTGCATGTTATTAATGGAAGAATAATATATATAGCTTTCGATTTTAATGATACCACAATACTAGTATTAATTTGTCAAGTTATTGTATGTGTACGGGATGCAAGTTACAGAAAAGTAACTCTATCATTTTTTTCTTTCAGAAATAAAAACTATCTGTTATAGATGATAATGTATTGAAACATTGTCAAGGGACACGTGAATAAATGTATTTGTGATCGTTTCGACGGATCACTTATGTGGAGTCCTCTATCGATCTTTCGAGAAGACAACTTCGCAGCATAAACCTGAATTGTGTAGAGGACAATACTCGACATAATACCTTATCAACGTACGTATGACGTTAACTTCTACTTTCGCAACACTCGAATGCCCTCTACGACCCTAGCTACTACTATAGCATCAAATCGTTGTAACATACAAAATCTATTTATTTTTTTGACATGCAACAATGTTATGATGGGACAAACGCACAAATTTTGGTGGGTCAAATGAACCGACTCGATCGAAAGTATTCCGAGTACCTTATATAAACTTTCCTATACTAATAGATAGTGGATATTGGTAGGTTGGATAGTATATAATATATGTCATACTTCTTCTCTTTAAAACCTTAAACCCCTCTTCTTATAACCCTTTTTTATTTATTAAGTCCTCTTCTTATAACCTTTCTGCCTGAAAGTTTTGATCTCACTCTAATAAAAGGTTTACTTCCTCCAAACACCTTATACCAAACGTTATATTGGATACTAGATCTCTATAATTAAAGTCCTTAAAGTCTTCACAAATTATTTTTTCATTTAATTTTACTCATGCTATCTAATCTAATTCATACTCTCTAAAACCTTGGAGAACACAATCTTTTTTTCATTTGCGAAGGTTTAACACGACCATGATATCATCACAACCGTTTGCGGACGTTTTGTTGGCAAGAGAGTTGGTCAATGACTTTTTTTTTTGTCGACAAACTGAGATTCATTCATTAATTAAGGTAGGTGAAACATAATTAAAGCTCTCTTGGCTATTCTATCAGAATCTTGATTTTCAATCCTTCTGATAAAACGGCAAATAAAAATAGTAAAAGAACCGGTTGCTGAGATTATATGAGACACGATCCCGAAGATTTCTGATGGAATTGAGTGAGAATTAATCGCTTGAATCAGCTTCAAACAATCAGATTCAAAGGTCACTCTCCTCCATCCTTGTATGATGGCTTCATGAATTGCAGATATGAGCCCGAAGCTCTATGGGATGAGGGGAGAAGACATGTTCTTCTCGATTTAGGACTGCATCAAAGGCTCTGTGAGGTATCATCCTTGCCAAATTTTTCCTATACCGGCCACTTGTTTATCTGAGCACCACGCTGTATCCACCCTGCATGTAAGATCTGTTGTCTCCTGAGAAATGTTCTCTGTCTCGACATGGCTCGATGATCGATCTTGGTCTTACTCTTTATTATGATTTGCATTCCTCCACTCACGAGCTTCTTTGATCACTTTTGTCCATGTTTCTCTCTCAGTGAAAACTCTTTTAAACAGATTTTTGGTTCTCGAGATCCACATGTTCCACCAAATCCATGGATAAAGATCAAGCTCTCCAAGTCCCCTGTTGGTGGTAGGTTCTTTCTTTCTCTAGCTAAAGCAAGTCCTTCTTGGAGTGAGTGTATCCGAGAGGGTTCATGTGTGATGTTGAAAGGAGCTAGCTCCCAGGTTTTGTTGCATAAGTACACTTGAACAAAAAATGGTGTGGAGTCTCCAATTCTCCAAATCGAGCACATTCTCTTGACCTTGTAATTCTCCTTCCAATAGTGATGCTTTTGTTGGTAGAGCATTTTTCAAAGCTTCCATATGAAAGTTTGGATTTTTGGACTTGTCTGTAGGTTCCATACTTCTCGTTTCCAGTTAAAAGGGTCTTGTTGCTGCCTTGAGTCAGGGCTGGATTATTTTCCTTCTGCCACAAAGTATCCAGATTTGGAGGTATAATCTCCTGAATATGTATGACACCAAATGCACTTGTTTTTTTGCATTGATTTGCTTGGCTTGATAGATAAGATCTCTTAGTCTAGTGCTTGGAACAGGTTCTTAACTATCGACATGTTCCAATTTGCAGAGTTTAACTATAAGAGATCGCTCACTGTAAGGTGTTGTGAAGCCTCCGTTGCTGGTCCTACTGGCTGGATTGGTGTCTCCTGACCAATCCAAGGTTCCTTCCACCTGCTCCTCAACCAATTGTCCATCTCATATTATCTACTAGTAAGTCTCTGCCATGTAAAATGCTTTTCCATCGGTGAGAATTTGTTGTCTTTTGTTAGAGATCATTATATTTTCATAAAAATAAAAAATTAAGTCAATATAAAATAATATTAAATTAAATACGAATTTATTTTTTATAAATGTAAAATTTTAATTTTATATGTATTTGATCTAATTATCAACATTATAAAAATAAAAAATAATTTAAATATAAAAATGAACTAAATTTTAATATTAAGGGCAATTTTGTAATCAACCACGTTAAAATTAAATATAGTGTTGATACGTAAGTTTTGTGAAAAAAATCACTCCTCTAATAATATATAAGATATTTAGTATTATAAAATATAAAATTATATTATATAAAACATATTATTTCATAAAAATATGTTAAATCGCTATTTAACTTATACTGAATATGTTATATTTTATTTGTCAGCAATTGGACCGACAAGACTCGATCCCTAGCCAAAGCACATTCTCTAAAATCTCTTTTCTTTTCTTCCACTTGGCGGAGAGGGATCAAACATTTGTACCTGAAGATTTGTAAAGTGAAACACTACTGACCCACATGTTTTCGACTATGTTAAATATTAGTAAATTAAAATAATTTCAAACAAATATTAATACAACCAACATTTTTTATTATTTTTATTTTTCACTATAAAATTAAATTAATTAATTTTTAACTATAATATTAATATAACCAACATTTATAGGAGATAATGGATTTTCGAAAGTTGCATACATAATATTCATGCAAGTCTTCTGTCCAAACTTATTATAGCAGCACATAACTATTACACTTTCTTGTTTTGATTGGTTGACAAAATAGTCATTTCGCATATCATTAACAATCTTTTGCATTACCCGCTAAAGTATTTGTTTTGGTTATTATTAACACATATCGAACCCATTACATGTTAGCATTTAACTTTGTACTGGATGTTATTTTGTTCACTTTTATCAGTTAGTCATATCTAATATGTTAGCATGTAACTTTGTAATATGTTCAATACGTAGCAGCTACGAAAACATGTTTGCATATAACTATGCTATAAATTCAATAGGATTTATGGTTTCAGCCTTGCTGTATTTTTTGAAAGCAATAACATGTCAGCTACTTATTAATTGGATGCTAGCCATGACTCTATGATACATATTCAGTATTAGCTGTTAATTATGATGTTACATAATATCTTCCCTATGTTACGAAACATCTATTGCATATGAACTATTATCTTTTGTGTTATAAGTCCGAGTTTAGCATAACCAAAAAAACCCTCTAGATGACAATCATGTTTCTATGAAGCATATACACTCTTAGTTGTTAATTGTAATATTACATTATAATATATTTGATTGCAGCTGCCATACTTTGAATAATTGTAATTTTACATCATAGCCTAAAACATTAAAAAATTTAATGTGAGATAAATTTTCATCATTATTCAGTGCATGTTAGTCGACGTCCAAGGGCAATTTTGTCATCATTTGCACAAGTATGTCTACTTACTTAATTAAAACAAACAAGTGTTAGTTATCTAGTTTCAATAAATTAAAAGATTATCTACCTAATTCACCCTAAAATTAATGTACAATTTCATATATAAATCAAACCATAGGAAAAGATAAATAGATATCATTAATCTGTATAAATAACTATATATGTATACTAGTTAGTGACCTAGCCTTCAGGCGGAATTTGACTGCAAAAGTAGGAGAAAATATTTAGAATCTTAGAACTTAATTGAGTAGTTATTGTACGTATATTTGGAAATTTTTGTACATTTTCATCAAGGAACAAACATGTTCACACTATTTCTTACATTACAGTTCTCCTATAATCGCCAAAGTTTTGCAACATGTTGAGAGCTTCGACCAATTTTCACATCAAATGAAGAGAGATGAGAGGTTACCATACTGATTTGGTGGAAATTTGAAGACTAAAATTATATTAGATATCAATGGTAAGTTGGAACTATCAAATGATTAATTTATAAGAAAAAAATAAGAGGGAGAAATTATATTTTGTGAATTAAAGACAATATAGTTGAGTAAAATTTGTCATTACTCAAAGTAATTCAATTGTATTTTCATTAGGTATGAACTTATTTTCTTACACATTTGAATATAGGTATATGAGGAGACATCATCTGAAAGAACAAAACATATAAGGCGTAATAAATATGTTAGTAATATATTGTAATAATTAACCATTACAATGAAATATTTGACTCACTAGAAAATTTCATCTTCACTATCTGTGATGCTCGTGTAAATATTAAGATTCTCAATGTTCCTATATTTGTCTTAAATTATGGTTAAAATTTTTAATTTTGTTTTTGATTGTGGTATAAAATTAAGAGGTTAATTTTACTTTATATATGTATATATACAGAGATGACTATTTTAAAAATGTATCTTATGATATGCACTGCAAACCATATAGTAAATATATATAAATACAAATATTATAATATCTTTTCTGATTATATATTATAAAAACAATCAATTTTTTTTTTTGTAAATATGTTATTCAAGAATTCGATTATTTTTTTGCGAAAATTAGTAGTCTAGAATGTGTGGTTTAATTGATATTGCATGCACTAGAGGAATGCAAAATTAAGAGTTCCTCTTAATGCGTATAAGAAATATATAAAAAGAGATGATAGAAAATTTTATCTGGATTAGGTTGTCGGGAAATAGGAATTCATCAAGAATAATTCGAATTACCATTTTGCTCTATAGATGATAAATCTGTCAAAATTTCATAAGGATTTTTTGAGAAAACTTTGACTTTTGGTATCTGTCAAGAATTCCTCATAAATTTTGATAGATATGTTTTTTCTTCTCGAAATTTTTTGATGGACACTACAAAATTTTACAAACACCATTTTCATCAAAAATTTTCTCAAAATTTGAAATTTATGTTGTAGTGATTACAAACTCTTCGATCCTTCCTCTCTAGTGGGCAGCGACCATCACCCTCTCACCAGAGGAGGGACCCCATTTTTCCTTTACTTTTTTTTCTTCTTTCTCTTCCCCTATCTATCTCCTTCCCAATGGACGAGGCTTGTTCTCTAAGTCTTTTAAGAGGTAGATCTCCATATCTAGGTTTGTAGAAGCATGATTTTGTCGGAGGAGTGGCGCCGGTTATAACGTGAATGAAGCCGGTGTCAGACTGGTGTGGAATCTCATTAATCTAGTTATAACAAGGATGAAATTAGTGAAGCCGGTGAGGTACTCAGAGGCGGTAGATGTGGTTTAAATGAATTGGACCGGTGTTCAGAAGATGGATTTGGGTTCAGTCTTTGGCTTGATGAGTAGGTCCGTCGCTTAAAGAATGGTGACGAGATCTGAAAAGAACCAAGACTGCGACTATTATCTCCGGTGCTCTTGACTAGACCGAGTTTGAGGAGGCTCAGGCTGGGAGAGATTTCCAGAGCGGTTTACGCTTTCCTCTCCTATCCTCTTCTTTTCCCCGTCGACACTAACTCCACGGCTCATCTATGGTATTCTTGAAGGTTCGTGGACTACAACAGAGACTCTAGGAGTCGTATTCAGATAGGTCTTGGTGGTTCGAAGTTGACGGCATCAACTTTGTTTCAACGGCGGCTAAGGAGTCAATTCCTAGGGTTTCCAATGTTTGGGTTTCATGGGTCTCTTCTAAATTTTTGAGTTAAGTCTCGATCCAAATGGTAATAGGCCGAATTTTCTGTTTTTGTTTCTTTTTCTTTATTTATTCCATTGGTCACTGTATTTTTGTATTTTTCTGATGTACCCCTTCAGTAAATTCCATTTAATACGAAAATCCTTTATAAAAAAAGTTAAAACACGACAAAGAAGTATTTCTTGAAATCCATACTATTTTGTACTACAACACAACAAAATGGTTACATGGTGGTAAAAATCGATATGAGCAAAGCATATGACCATTTAGAATGGAATTTTATAGAGAAGATGATGGAAAGACTCGCATTTCACATGGTTTTTGTCAATTGGGTGATGCAATGCATAAAAACAGTGACGTACTCTTTCATTGTAAACGGCTCAATACAAGGAGAAGTCACACCAAAACGTGGGATACGTCAAGGTGATCCAATCTCACCATATGTCTTCATAATCTATAGTGAACTTCTCTCTGGCCAATGCAAAAGAGCACAACAAAGTAAGGGAGTCATGGGTATTAAAATCTCAAAAAGAGACCAAAAATCAACCACTTACTGTTCGCCGATGATACTATGTTCTTTTGTAAGTCCTCGCCAGAATGTGCTCAAAATGTCAGATCACTGCTTAACCGATATGAGGAAATATCAGGTCAGAAAATCAATTGCCAAAAATCATCCATCATTTACTGTAGAAAGACATATGAAGGCACAAAACAGATTACAAAAACTCTCATGGGTATTGAAAAGAAAAAAGGTATAGGGAAATACATGAGTCTTCCGGAACATTTTGGAAGGAGACAATGTGATCTCTTCACTTCCATTGTTGACAAAATAGTGCAGAAAGTCCTGAGCTGGTCAAATCGGTTCCTATCTGCAGCAGGGAAAAAATTGCTGTTAAAAAGTGTACTCTCGGCTATGTTAATGTATACAATGTTATGCTTTCTCCTCCCCAAGTCACTAACTAAAAGAATCCAATCTGCACTTATTTGATGTTAGTGGGATAGCTCACCGGGTAAAAGAAAACCTGCTGGGTCGCTTGGACTAAATTGACAGCATCTTAGAGCCATGAAGGCCTTGGTTTTAGAGATATTGAGACCTTTAACATCAGCCTCTTGGGAAAGATTAGCTGGAGGATCCTCACACGACCGAACTCCCTTCTACTAAAGGTTCTCCTCTCCAAATACTGCCCACAAGAATCCTTCATAAATGTTACTTGCTCACCTACTGCCTTTCATGGCTGGAGAGGAATCATGAAGGGTCGTGATCTCATAAAACACAACATAACTTGGTCAGTTGGAAATGGTGCTTCAATCAAAGCACGGACTGATTTATGGTTAGCTTCCAAGACGGTTTCTCAACCAAAGGGCCCTCCACCTTTATCTAACCTCTCACTGAGTGTCCAAGACCTCATAGACCCTTCAACAAAATCATGGAATGTGGAGAAGATTAACAAACACTTCCCAGCTCACCTAAAGGATATCATGAACATCATCCCTAGTAAGACAGAACAGCAAGATCGGATCACGTGGATCCATAACCAATCCGGTGAATACACTTTGAAGTCACTTAGCCTACAAAGATCCTACAGAATATGATACTTCACAAACTCAGATCAAATGGAATTATTGGATCTAGAAGACAAAGACAGTTGCAAAAAACAAAAACCTCCTATGGCGTATATTGCGAGAATTCCTCGCAACTAATGATCAATTGTGCAAAAGGAGTATCAGACATGACAACAAATGCAGAAGATGTGGAGATGTAGAAACATGCCTCCACCTCTTCTTCACATGCCCTTTTGCGGCCAAGGTGTATACAGTCTAATTCCTGTGACAAAAACTGAACAATCTGAATATCAATTCCATGAATGAAGAAATACATAAACTACAAGAGCTCGTGACTTTACCTCTGATTGGCTTAGGTGAAGCCCCGATTTTCTCATGGGTCATAAAAGTACTCTGGTCAAGCAGAAACTAGAAGATCTTCCAAAATCGAGCCTTCACAGAAGAATAAACAGTGTTAAAAAGCTGCCAACTGGCTCGTGAATGGTACAACGCACAATCGAAACCCATGAGAATCGTTACCTCAATTACTGCTCTTCCCGGTGACAACCCAAAAACCACACTAGAACAAGGCTGGACACGCTGTCAATCAGATGATGTATAGAGAAGAAATGATTAAAGACTTGGCTTGGGCTGAGTTATATCTAATCCGACTCTAGATTATCCCCAATATTTCGCTTTACAAATCCCCAATGTCCTTTTGGTTTTAGTTGCAGAGACTCTAGCAGCCAGATCTGCAATCGAAGAAACTAGGAATCAGGCCATTAACTCTCTATATTTGGAATCAGACAACAAAACACTCGTCGACGCCATTAAAAAAACTTAGATCCGAGAAATTCATGGTCTCTTGATAGATATTCGTTTTTACATCAAAGAATTTGACAATTTTAGTTGTAATTTCATCCCAGATCTACGAATCTGAATAAAGATAACTAGCAAAAAAATGTTATAAATGTGTTTGGTTGATATATTTAGGTTTAAGTAATGAAAGTAGTTGAAAAAGGACAAAAGAGTATTTTGTACTGTTTTTACTATTTTATCTATTATTTTACTTATCGTTTAAATGATTGGTCACTAGAGAAACAACAGATTCTCTTCCCAAACAAAACCGCAAGAACTTTATCTAAAGAAACTCTGTAATCCGTATATGTGAAGGAGAAGCAAAATTACATACATTCATATGACATCATCAAAACGCCATTTACTGACGTCATGAATGATTGTTTCTCGAAGACGTAGGAGACAGTCTACTTACAATGAGAACATATATATTTGTGAAAATTATTCTCAAAGATACGATAACGAAGTCCATTATATAGTTTTTTTTATTTTATTTAAATAAGAATTTGAATAACCATTTTTTCCCTATTGTTGACCTTTTCAACTATTTTTATTCACGGATGATATTATGACAAGTGACAACTCCAAGAAGGGTGAGGTCGACTGACATAATAAGATATGTATTGTGAAATTTTTTAATATTTTTACAGCTATACATAAATATTATTAAATTTCGGTGTTCTAATCCAAATTTGTTTCGAACCAATCCAAATTTATTAGAAAAATAGAAAAGACCCACCATGAAACATTCATGAATTGGAATTGTTTCTAAAAATTCAATATTAGCCAATCAATTTTTTGCGGAAGTAATTTCCTTAAAATTTTAGGGAACCCGGTTTTAAAAGATTTTACAAAATATTGAACAAAAAGTGAAAACTAATCTCACTAGTTTTTTATTCTTGATACTTTTTTCTGTTTTTTTTCATTTTGTTTTCATTTAAAAAAAAAATAATTATATATTAAGGTATGCATATGCAACAATGAATTTTTATACAATAAATCTAGAGAATTTATAATAGATAGCATAAAACTTTATCATAATTAGTTTTAGACTAAACCTACTATTATAGCCTCTCTCATATCTCATATGTTCAAAATAAAGACTATTATGCTTCAAAAACTTATTTATCTAAAAAAGTTATTATTATTATTATTTATTTTTCTCTCTTCTTCTCTTTCTCTCGTCGTTTTATCTCAGATTAAAATTTTTATGATATTTTAACATTTTTTTAATTTCTCAATTGTTTCACTAAGAGTGAGAAAAGTGGATTAATCAACCTCATTTTATGCTACTTGAGGTTTGTCATTAACTTCAATGGTGGATTTTAAAAAAATTAATGGTTGCAGCTTATGCCGGCGGTGGTGGAGGAGGAAGGAAATCAACCGGGGATGGAGAAGGAAGAAAAATCAATCGGCGGTAGTGGTAGTACTATTCTAGGTTACAGATTTATTGATTCTTTCGTATTGTGTGTCCAAAATCTAACATTCATGGCTCAAAAATTATTTTTTTTCCTAGAAATTTCTCTTTTCTTATGTAGGTTTTGATTGATAATATTAATCCTTTTAGTTTCATATGTTCATGCTTCACTAACTCTTCTTCTTTCTTCTTTGTCGAAGTTAATTAGGAGATCTATAGTCGATCCGGACAAAATCCGACTCACTGAGTCAAAAACGAGTTGTGGATTTCTGTTGTGCTTCACCCTCACGATGTACCTTCACGCGAAATGTAAAAGATGGTTCACAAAGGTTGTTGAGTTAGCAGATAAAATATATGTTAACGGATCATATGTTTGTTAACCAATAATATATTAGTTAGCAGATACAATAAGTTTTAACATATCATATATTTTTTCTTTTCTTATGTGGGTTTTGATTGATAAAGATTAGTCCTTTTAGTTTATCTGCTGAAAGTTTCACTAACTTTTCTTCTTTCTTCTTTGATGAAGATTAGGAGTTCCAGAATAAATTTGAATGGAATCCGACTCACTGAGTCAAAAACGAGTTGTGGATATATGTTTTGTTTGACCCTCGCGACGTACTTTCACACGAAACACAGAAGATAGTTCACAAAGGTTGTTGAGTTAGCAGATAAAATATGTATTAACGGATCATATATTTGTTAGCAGATAATGTATTAGTTAGTAGATAAAAACAGTTTTAGCGGGCAATGTGTTAATCAAGACTCCCTTAACTTCTAAATCTCCTAACGAGTTGTGGATTTCTATTGTGTTTGACCCTCGCGATAGGTTGACATATGAGTGCTCGTGGCCATGATCTTCTTGAGGATGGAGTCAATCTATTTTTCTGTGTTGTTGTTAGAGACTATTCGTTCATGAGTTTTAGATTGTTATGTTTTGCATTTTCGACTGTGACCGTGTTCATGGGTGGTGGAAACCCTAAATCATATTTTGCAGACAAAATATGTGTTAACTGATCATATTTTTGTTAGCGGGTATAATATTAGTTATCAGATTAACTAAATGTTAACAGATCATATATTTCTCTTTTCTTATGTGGGTTTGATTGATAAAGATTAGCCCTTCTAGTTTCATATGTTCATGCTTTGTTAACCCGTCTTCTTTGTTCTTTGTCGAAATTAATTAGGAGATCTATAGTAGATCCGAACGGAATCCAACTCAAGTTTTAGAATTTTGTAGTGCTCAACCCTCGCGACGTACCTTCATGCAAAATGCAGAAGATGGTTCACAAAGGTTGTTGATTTAGCAGGTAAAATATGTGCTAACGGATCATATATATGTTAGCATATAATATGTTAGTTA